>SNQJ01S0016874.1:106752-127225 GCA_010110895.2 Picea sitchensis | reverse complement strand
GTGAGTTAATTCTTCCATTGTTTGCTCGAAAAGGGGTTGAGATTTTGGGTAGAAAGGTTAAAAGTTGAATCTTAAGGGTCATTTTCTGCGTATAAGTTTAGAGCCCTAGCTTATTAGTCCGTAGGGTAGAATACCCAACAACACAGGTTGATAGCCCAGTTGGTTGAAAGGTGTGTCAATTGCATTGAGCAGGCGAAGGGGCAGGCTTCTGGTGCTAAATAATGGCAGGTGTCAACTCGTTCTATTTCTGGAGCCAGAAAAGCAGAAAAAGGAAGGCGCTCCACCTTCACGAAGGAAGACAAAAGATGAGGATATGAAATGCTCCACCTTTTCATTTGTAACTGACAAGTTTCTAGAACGATTGGAATCCTAAATGTTTTGAAGTTTTGTTCAAATATACATTTTGAAGGAGCACGAATGGGCTTTTTTCTTTTGGAGATTGTAATAGAGAAAGTTCTCTTTAGCCAGGATTAATACAAAGCGAATTGAAGACTCCATATTCTGTCAAGATTGAGTTATGTGCTTTCCTCTGTTATTTCATACTTCATGTCATTTTCGCATATACATCTTTGATGAATGTTTTAGCCATAATTTAGTATAACTTCTACTGTGGTGATCAGGTTCTAGTTATCTAGTTATTTACAACTTTTCCTCTATATCAGCTATTAGTAGGTACAAGACCTGTGAATTACTTAGATCTCTACATTTTATGCTTTCATCAAGGTACCTTTTTATTTTCTTCTTCTGCTACAGCGTGGGATTCCTTTGAAATTGATGCCCCACATTGTTGACAGCTCTATGTTTTTCTTTTGTTTTCACACTCGGTTTTAGATTTGGAATCGGTTACAGAAAATGGCCTTCGATTTTGTTAAATATTTTTTATTGGCTTCATTGAATTTTCCTTATATAACTTAAAATTGGAATAAGCACTTTAAAACATCACACATTTTCAAAGCTATATTCTCTCCATGACTGTACCTGTTGTAGAGCAGCCTGACATTGAACCCGGCCTATCGGATCAAACCAGCATCACTTTGAATATTTTTGATACCATACTTAAGACTGCCATCACCCGGACAAAGCTCGAATGTTCATGGGCCGCCATCGAACGGGATATCAGCATTCAAGAATACTTGGAAACTAGACAAAGACAACTCGGAAATCAGCCATAGGTTCTTTCCCTGAAGTTGTTCTTCCCTTTTTATTACTCACTCAATTTGGATGCCTGGAATATATACTTTATAACCTTAAGTACAGACTCTGGAACAACATCTTTCTGGCGTCGTTGCCGGGGACGGAGAATCGTAGTCACTTTCCCCTGAGAGAATGACATTTCCAAGTTTCGTTTTTTGATAGTGAACAAAGAGTGAACACCTTGTTAAGGCTAAACCTTTATCATTCACTTGGCGACTCCACTTTTAAGTAAGCTGGCATCCTTTCGAAGGAACACCAGACAAAAACCATATGCTAAACAGACCGTGCTAGTTTTCGACCCTGAAAAAATACTAAAACCAAGGGGTCTTTTCAAACAAAACGTTGTTGTTTACCAACCCAAGTCTACTCAGTCTAAAGATAAGACCTTTCTTGAACCTTCGTCCTCGTGAGAACCTTCTCTCGGAAAAACATCGGACAGTACTGTCGAAGCTGAGACCTTAAAGTTTGAGCAAATCCTACCCGAGATTAAGACCGAAACCTCTCTGATTACCTCTTACGTTAGTAGGGGTGACACGCATGCCGTAAATATCATCCTTATTGATATCCCATCGACTCTCAATATAAACCTCTCAGTCACTCAAGGCCTCAAATAAGTTTCCATGCCCACAAATTCGACACCGGTAGGCTCTCCCATTTATATACACTACAAGTCAGAGGAACCGAGTCCTCGTTTACCCTCTCCCCCTTTTCCAAATTTCACCTCCCTTGGTAAAACGTTCCCCGATTTTTTCCCCCTCCACCCCAGGGAAGCTAGAGAGTCACTATACATCTTCGCCAACCCTCTTTATAACGCACCAATTTCCTCTCCTAGGTCATTCATGGTCGTCGCCAGAAGAGGAGCAGGGGAAGAAGGAGTTCAAGGCCAACAACCGCCCCCCGGGGTTTTCACCAAAGTGGCCGCTAGATACGCTCCCTTGGTCCTTCTTGTACCCCTCCATGATTTACCTGAAAACTATATGAAAAACTTACCCAAGTTCACAGGAGAAGGGGATCTAACCACATCCGAGCATATCAACTTCTTCGATCAATTCGTTGATATTCTAGGTCTCGAACATGAGGACGTGTATTCCCGTTTGTTTGTCCAAACCTTCGAGGGATAGGTAAGAACTTGGTTTCGGAGCCTGCCCCCAGGTTCAATATTATCCTACGATGCGCTAGAAGACCTTTTTCTCAAACAATGGGGTGAAAGAAATGATCATTTATATTATTTGACCGAGTTCAGGTCTTTAAAGAAAAAGGGATCTGAAACTGTTATGGAATTTATCCAAAGATTTAACAAGTTGTACAATAAGATCCCTGTTGAAGTTAAACCGTCCCAACCCGCAGCCAAAGTAACTTTCGCAGGAGCTTTTGAACCCGATTTCACTCTACTATTAAGAGAAAGGAGAGGGGCCGACTTAACCCAAATGCAACATGACGCTATGGAAATTGAGTCAAACATGATGGCTTTAGGTAAATTAAAAACGAAAATCGAAATGGGAAACAGGGAAACCAAACATTTTAGAGAACAAGCGGGTCCCTCTGGATCTGGAAGGTCCTGAGATGACAAAATGGATGGCATGGCTAGGATAATAAAAGAGCTATCAAAAAAAATCTCAAGAATGGAGCTAGACCAATCCAAATCTGATCAATTCATTAAGAGAGAATTCAGGAGAAACCTCAATCCTCAAATTCAACAAAAACAGATTAAAAATGAAGATCAAAAAATTCAAACACCTCTAAAAAATGAAAATTTTATTGGAGGAAATGATATGCACGAGTTCGTGGATTTGGAAGAAGACGTAAACAATTTAGGCGGTGACTGTATACAACCTCACTTGACGAAAGAAGATTGTGAGAAATCTCTAAACATTGAACAATCATCAGGTGCAGATAATAACCTAAACAGAGCTGGTGATCTCTCTTATCAAGGAATGGCCGACACCATAATGGTTGAGCTCCAGCATAAATACAATCTAAGGCCTAAAAACAAACTTGTGTCGAATGCTCAACCCAAGAAAATTTTTCCTAGGGGTAAAACATACGAGCTCGTCCAGAAAGAGACCGAGACACGAAATAACAAAGGGGTAGACTCGCAAAATATCAACGTAAAGGAGACTGAAACCCAAGCGAGAAGAACTAATACAGTTGAAACGTGGACACCTGAAATGCCCAGAACTGCCAAAAATAAAACAGTGCAAACAAATAAAATGGATAGGAAAGAGTCTGAAGTTTCAGCCAAGGAAATGGATAAAATTGCGGGAAGTTTATGCCTAGAAAATGAGATAAATAAGATCAAGATACCAATACCTTTGGTCGAGTTGGCGAAGAATCCTGTGTACCGAAAGAAAATAACCAAGATGATAAATTTTTCAGATTTAGAGAGTCAGTCTGACGTGATAAATCTGGAAGATGATAAGCCTAATATCACTTTTGGTCCACATTTTGAAGGTGTCAGAGATACCATCGCCCCCTTCTATATTACCCTGAAAGTGCATGATCGGTTGTTGCATAATTGCATGCTGGACTCTGGGGCCTCTCATAACGTAATGCCCAAATCCATTATGGATAGACTAGGCCTCTAAATCACCAAACCCTATGGAGATCTTTACTCGTTCGATTCAAGGAGATTTAAGTGCATGGGCATGATCAAAGATTTAGTAGTCTCCCTCGCCCAGATTCCAGTGAAAAAATTCCTAATGGATGTAGCTGTCACTGATATACCCCCGAAGTATGGTTTGCTATTATCTAGATCTTGAGGAGCCAAGCTCGGGGGATCCCTTCAGCTGGATATGACCTACACCACAATCCTTGTTTTTGGCAGACAGTTCACTCGGTTATACAGGGAAACACGGTTGGCATATACAATAAGTGATCCTTGGAATCCTAACAATTACCCTGTTTATATCACCGATCAAGATCTGGGAAATTGTATCTTGTCTTTTGACGATGCTGAAAACAATTGTACAGAAGAAAGTTACATCGATGAAATCAAAACCGAAAAAACAGCTAAAAAGGTGTACAGCACTGGAACTTGGAAAATGTTTTTTGATGGTGCTTCGTCGTGTGAAAAAGCAGGTGCGAGAGTGATTTTCGTAGCACCTGAAAATGAATTCGTCGTCCCCTTCTCTTACAAGCTACAGTGGGACGTGGACTACACAAACAATGTTTGCGAATATGAAGCTCTATTCTTGGGACTGGAAGCTGCCAAGAAGCTAAACATAAAGAACTTAGAGGTCTATGGGGATGTTGAACTGATTGTGAAGCAGGTAAATCGGCAGTACTAGGCCAAGCACCCGAGACTGAGGTCCTACAAAAATTGCACCTGGGATCTAATGGAAAATTTATTTTCATCAGTAAATGTTCATTTCATCCCACGAGCCGAAAACCAGCAGGTCGATTCACTGGCCAAAGCAGCTTCGACTTTCTCACCCCCTACCGCTTTCAAATTAAAATACCACATAGAGGTAAGGTACATACCATCCATACCAAACAACATACAACACTGGCAGGTTTTCGAAGATGACGAACAGATCAGAAAGTTCCTGGAAATGGTGGATGATTTCTATGAAACCCACACTGACCAGGAAAACCAAAATGATCATACCTGGATTATGCAGGAAGGGGAGGACCCTCAAGAGTTCCGAGAAAAAATTGCAAATCATTTCCTACTAGTGTTAAAAAGTAATCAGATCCCTAAGGGCCCGATACCTCTGGAAAGGTTGTTTGATCAAAACGACATGCCTCTGAAGTCTACCTTGCAGCCCCAACTGGAGGAGGTCGAAGACTGTGACGTGGGCACCACCAAAGAACCTAGGATATTGAAGCTATCAAAGTACCTTCCTTCTGAGATAAAAAGCAAGTATACGGACTTACTCGGATGGTATAAGGATGTCTTTGCATAGTCTTACGATGAGCTCAGAACCTATGATACCTCTGTGATCGAGCACAAGATACCTTTGAAACCTGTCGTTAAACCCTTCAAATAGAAGCTCAGACAAATCAACCCCATTTTACTGCCTATGGTCGAAAAAGAAGTGAAAAATCTTTTAGACGCAAAAATAATTGTACCTCTCAGGTACTCTGACTGGGTGGCAAACTTAGTCCCGGTTAGGAAGAAAAGCAGGGAGATCAGGTTGTGTGTAGACTTTAGAAATCTAAATAAGTCCTCTCTCAAAGACAATTATCCTCTACCCAAAATGGATCACGTTTTGGAAAAAGTAGTGGCGCAAATAGGATGTCGATGATCGATGGGTTTTCCAATTACAATCAAATCGTCGTCAACGAGCATAATAAAGAAAAAACAGCTTTCACCACCCCTTGGGGCACATTTATGTATGACAAAATGCCTTTTGGTATGATGAATGCAGGTGATACCTTCCAGCGCGCTATGGATATCGCTTTCATCGGTGAAAGAGATAAATTCGTAGTTATCTACCTCGATGATCTAACTATCTTCTCTAAATCCGACGAAGACCATCTGATACATCTGAAGCAAACGTTTGAAAAATGCCGAAAATTTGGTTTGTCTTTAAACCTCAAGAAGTCTCACTTAGTGATGCAAGAACGTAAACTCTTGGGCCACATTGTGTCTCGAGACGGAATTAAAATTGACCCTAAAAGGGTAGAAGTTATAGACACCATAAATATTCCTAGAAATGTAAAAGAAATTCAGACATTTTTAGGAAAAATGATTTTTTTGAGAAGATTTATCCCAAACTTTGTTGAAATCGTGAAATTGAACACAAATATGCTAAAGCATAATAGCGAAGTGAAATGGACGATGGAAGCTAAAGAGTCGTTTGCACGCATCAAGAAAGTCATCAGCAAAGCGCCTGTGCTGGAAAGCCCTGAATACCTAAAAGATTTTTTGATTTTCTCATTCACCTCTGAAAACACAGTAGCGGCAGTACTCCTCCACAACAATGAAGAGGGTTTCAAGCAACCAATAGCCTTTTTTAGTAAAAGTCTTAGAGACGCCAAACTGAGATATGATATAATGGAGAAACAGGCGTATGCTATGGTAAAGGCGTTGAAGGCTTTTAGAACTTATGTGCTACACTCCAACGTAATTTCATATGTTCCCACCAGTTCCATGAAAGATATATTGATTCAGCCCGACAGCGATGGAAAGAGGGGTCGGTGGCTTGCTAAAATTCAGGAATTCAATCTAGAGGTGAAACCAACGAAACTAGTAAAAGGACAAGGTTTGGCTAAGCTCTTAGCTGAATCGAATTTCAGAGCACTCGGAATAAATAACCTATAGGGATATGAAGGACATGGGGATGTAAACGAGCCCGACGACTAAATAGCTATAACCAGAATCGAAGAGAAGTTTGCCCTATCGGATTGGTATAAAGACATAGTGTCCTACCTACTGACCCTGAAATTCCCTAGTGATCTGTCTCCAGCTAAATCTAGGACACTGAAGCTGCATGCGGTGAAGTACTGTATATCCGAAAGTCAACTGTACTGGAAGGACCCATTAGGCTTCCTACTGGTTTGTTTGGTAGAATCAGAAACAAAGGGGGTCATAAACAAATTTCACGAAGGAGTGTGCAGAGGGCATCACGCCTAGAGGGCAATAGCTTATAAAATCATGAGGGTAGGATATCATTGGCCTAAACTATTCTTAGATGTCAACACCAAAGTTAGAGCCTGTAACCCTTGCTAGTTGTTTGCGGGCAAACAGAAGCTCCCAGCTCTACCTCTAGTCCCTGTCAAAACTGAAGCCCCTTTTCAACAATGGTAGTTAGATTTTATAGGCGAAATCAACCCACATTCCAGCGCTCAACACAAATGGATCCTCACTACTACAGATTATTTCACCAAATGGGTGGAGGCTATTCCGACTAGAAAGGCGACCGATTCAGTGGTGATAGATTTCCTAGAAGAGAGCATACTGTACAGATTCGGCTATCCCCGAAAGATGGTAACGGATAATACCCAGGCATTCAAGTCTATGGCGATGGTCAGCTTTTGCCAAAAATATAACATCATATTGGGCCACTCTACAGCATATTACCCTCAAGGAAATGGGTTAGCCGAATCATCAAATAAAAGTTTAATTGCCATAATTAAGAAGGTGTTGAGTGAAAACAAAAGATCTTGGCATGTACACTTGAAGTATGCTTTATGGGAAAATCGGATAGTTATGAAGAAACCCATTGGTACTTCTCCTTTCCAAATGGTATACGGGACTGATGTGGAATTACCTATAAATCTAGTGCTCCCTGTAATGAAGCTCTGGCAAGATGAGAAAGAAGAGCCAAATCATATCACAAGAAGAATAAATCAGTTGATTGAGGTCCAACAACACAGGACCGAGGTGGACGAAAGGATGCAGAAATACCAGGACAACATGAAAGCATTGTTCGATCCAAGGACAAAAATAGAGATTTCCTCCCCGACGATTTGGTTTTGAAATGGGATGCTAGGAGGGAACATTCAGAAAAACATGGTAAATTTGACCATATCTGGTACGGACCGTTAAAAGTCTCAGCTTCTAAAGGGAAGAATTCATTTATGGTAGAGAATTTGGATGGTAAAACCCTCAACTCCCTTGTCAACGGGCATTATTTAAAGCACTATATGCAATAAAATGAGTTCCAAATCTCCATTGTATATACCGGTTTGTGTTTTCTTTTTTTTGTTTATATAGATTTTCGGTAAGTTCACTTTCATCGCAAATAAAACAGGTTAGTGATTTCCTAGAAGTAGAGACATAAATTTTCAACACACAGAATCTCATAGATTTTGAAGACCTGATACTCTTCATGTTGTTTCATACAGGATTCTGAATTATAGCCCAAACAGCAAAAGGAGAAAAAGACGGTCATGTATCAGAAAATTGACCCACCCGAAACAGGTGACAAATTTATTTTTTTTAGAGGAAAACGAAATGGTAAGGCAAAGGTATGAATTTCCTAAGTATCTGGGCTTCAAACGAATATCACTTAAAACATCGAAACGGTCTCACGAGTACGATATATTCACCTGACATGTCTTTAAAAGAACAACTTTTTACTATGGATTCTAAAAAGGCTCACCCATATAAGATAAAAAAAAAAGGGGGGGGGGGAGGTTCCAAGAGTCAGGATTGCATGTTAACATCTGGTTTTTTTGAATTCCAAAGCCTTCTCTCTTTCCCTTTTCCATCCTTGGTCCTCTCTCCTTAAGCTCTGACACCTACCCATACCATCCGCAGAGGAAAAGAAGTTACGCTTTAATTTTGGAAACTGGCAAACGAATCTTAGAAAGTAAGTTGGCCTTCACGACTCCTCGGTCTCCTGCTAAACAAAGCCATGCGTAGGTTGATCCTAACTTTCGTAGGTATTTTAACAGGTTTCAAATGGTTAAGTCTTGCTCAAAGGAAGACCCCGGGAAATGAATTCTCTCGTAATTTCTTGCGGACTAGGGTGTTGTGAAGGTCAAGAGAAAGTTGGTCCAGAGCACTCAAAGCAAGTTGACAAGCCTCTGTAACAAATATTACACAAATATCACCTCTGGTATATTTTATGCCATTGGTTTCCCCCACTTCATATTCCAAAAGTAAAATATAAGACAGATGGTGAAAGGAAATTCATAATTGATTGCCCCCATCTAGTCCAAAGAGATGATGAAAGGAAATTCATAAAATGATTGCCCTCATCTCAGCATTTAAATACAAAATTACAGGTTGGAGTGGTTAAAGGAAATTCAATAAAGGGAACCAGATAACTTCAACGAGGTACTGAACAGGCTCGCTGGCAGTGAAGCAATATCTAAGATATTTGTAAGGCTGTCATACTTAAATTATACTACACTCTGGTAATTAGCTTTTTTGAAACTGGATCCATAGCTCTAGTTCACGCAGGTCTCCCCAATTAAAAGCATGGAATTTACCTCATTTTGGTGCAAGCTAAAACCTACAGGATCTGTTGAATTTCCTAAGATTGTTTGGACCGTCTTAAGCAGCCCCGAATTTAGTCTCGAGAAAGGGAAAGTTACCTAATGGACTGCAGCTGAGTTTAGAAAGCGTGTCAAGTTTTGAAAGTTTTCGGAATTAAAATCGAAACCTCAAAGTTCCCTCTGTACCCCCTTTCCAAACGAAGTTTCACAGAAGCAAACTGATGACTCCATTTACCCAATATAGGCACTTGGTCTACTGTCCTTCTCGCCCTGCAAGGAGACGAGATCCCTAGTTGGAGCCTATGTTGGACCCGCCCTTCTCTAAATAGGCTAAATGTTATACTTAAGCCCAAAAGGCTAGATTTCAAGACTTCGTTTGATTCACGTTTCTACCCATTAAAGTCGCAGTATCCCGACGTGTGAAATGGAGAAAACTTTTTAATTCTAATCACCATTACTAAATGACTAAGTGGGGATTATCATTTTTTAGTTCCTCGTACCCTCGCTCTCGGGAGTTACACGTTGAACGTTTCTCAAACCTCCGACTTACGAAGTCGCGAAGTTGTGTTAAAGTTACCCATGTTAGTATCAAGAATAAATCACTTTAAACCCTAGTTAATCACTATCATGATTTTGTGACTCGATGATTGTTTCCCCAAAGGGAAGCACCTTGGTAACTCTGATACACGAAGTCGCGATATTTTTTAATTAAGCATGGATTAATTAAAGGCTTAAGTCAAATCACAAATAATCAACTAAATCGCAACATCGTGATTTTGGGTTTTTAGGGTTCGGTGGCTAGGAGCGAAAACACCCGATGTGGCGAACGTCGAAAAGGGGATTAGCAACTAAAGTGCACTAAATTAAAATAACTAAGCCAGATTAATTAACGCCTTAAACAAACTTTAACACACACAGTTTACGGATGAAGTTTTGAATGTTTCTGCGTTTTTCCATGTTACGAGTCGTCAAGCATTTATGGCGTTTATTTGAATTGCGGTGAGGTGACGGATGGTAAGATCTCGTTTTACTTCTAAATCTTTATATTAAATGATTTGACCGTTCTGTTGGCAAGGATGCGCACGGGCTTAAATGATCGAGACAGAGGGTTTTTTCTTTCATTATTTCAGTTTTCATTTCTATTTGCGCGCAAAGCCATTTCACCAGGATAACTTTTGTTTGTGTTTTCAATCTTTTTGACAGGATATCTAGTTGCAGGTTTCTCTATCATGGCTCCACGAAAAGTACCCAAGGCAGTTGTCGAGAGTTCAGGTAAGGGTTCATACGTTGTTTCCGATACCTCGCCCCGAAGTATTGATTCTGTCAAAACATGGTCATACATTTCCAACATGTTGTAATCTGAGTCGATAAATTGTTCGGATGATTCTAGCGACAATGAGAAGGATGACTTGTCAACCAAATACAAAATCGTAGCTCAAGCAGAGATGCACAAAATAGCGGTAAGGCCCTAGCTTCTTCCCTATTGTGATATGATCAGGTGGGCGTTGGACCATGTGGACATCTCAACCAGGATGATTATCAGCGAACAGAAGGTGACGATTGGGACTTTCAGGCCAGAGCATTTACAGGCAATGTATAAATTGTCACCCACACCGAACCTTACTCACAATGTCGAATTCCTAGAGGGTTTCAAGAAGAAGGAGTGTGAGAAGTATGCAAAAATTTTATTCGATCTGATCAAAGATTGGGTCTCACACCCCGCGAAATTTAGGGTTGATACTCATGGAATTTATTCAATCTCTTCCTTAGAGCCACAATTCAAGTATATAGCGATGATGGCCTGTAGGCTATACGGGAAGGAGGAAACTACTCACTTTTTCCTCCCATGGGTACCGCTTATTCATACAGTTGTTGAGGGTTTCTCCTTCGACTGGGCCAAATTGTTGTCTGATAGTCTGACCAGTCGAATTACCGAATATCAAGCGCAGAGGGCGAGTAAGAAAGCAGCTTCATTCTTTATGTATGCTTACATCATGGATGCCATTTGCTTCATGACACCCTTCCCACTAATGAACTGGAGCTGGGCTCCATCTAATACAGAGCCTATTCATGTCTACCACTCAAAACTTTGGGAGGATAAAGCCAAAGAATTCATCTACGAGATCTTCAACTAGGTAATGGTACCGGTGCATGTTGCCATCTTCGACTAGCCACCTCCCAGGATTTTGGATAACATCATGGCCAACCTGAGTAGCGTGGCAGATTGGTATATAGAGGTAGAATTTTCATATATCAGGGTCTTTGGCACCTCTGTTCCCCCATATGCTCTACTGTTATTCTTTCCAGATAAGATATTGTGTCGCGAGATCGCTAGATAGACTGTGCTTGGTGGAATAAGCAAAGAGCTCAAAGGAGTATCAAAAAGGGTATGGCCACCCTTCCCCATTCAATTTGGTGAATATTCCTTGTTATATTTTGGCCATGCCAAAGTCGAGGCTATGGCCTTAGAATAAATGAAACTGGTGGATATTGAGTTTAAGAAGCACGAACCTAATAAGGTTGTGAGCAATCACCTGGCGAGTTGTGGTCTGAAAAGATACGAACACAAGGATTTTCCTCATGATGAAATATTTCGGGGTGTGTGGTCCTACTCTGAAGTCCTAAATCAAATTCAAGCCCTGCCACCCAGAGATATGGCCGACTTCCTTAAATTCCAAGAGCACCGGCGGAGTTGTCTCCCCCAGGTTTTACAGGGTGAAACCCCAAAGCTTCCGGTTACACAGCAGATGGAAGCCAAAGGTTCAAAAGACTCGAGTCCTGGCAAGGAGAAGAACCAAGAGGAAACAGGGGAGGCCAAAACCTCAGAACGAGGAACCAAAATCCCCTATCAACAGGAAGGAAACCCAAAAAAGGGTACGTTGAGCAAGCAGGTCCAAAGTCAAGCAAAGATACCCTTGCAAGGGTTGGGCGACTCACTATCGCTCATACCAAATAAGCCAGCCCCGGATGCTACCCCGAAACAATCATTCAATGAAATCGGCAGTCTCGTTGCTTCTATCACACCCTTACAGTTCACAAAGGGGAACCCCGATGCGGGATGGATTTTCAGTGAATAAATAACACCCATTTCTATAGAAGAATTTCCCCCCAATGAATTTTTCTTTGATAGAAAAAGGAAGGTCGTAGTAAAGCAAGAATTGTATCAAAAATCGAGCGCAGTGGCTAAAAAAATTAAGATCTTGACAGAAGGAAAGGTCGTAGGGGAGGAAGAATTCACTGACGAGATAGCAGGAACACTAGGGGCTTATGCTACAGCTAACCAGTACTCCGTCAGAACCTTGAAGGCACAGTTGAAACAAAAGAATCTCCTAATCAGTAAGTTGGAAGCTAGGGTGGCTACGGCGGAAGAAAACGCCAAGGATGAGGTGAGAAAAAAACTCGAGCAAGCCAGAATAGCCAATTTGCAGAAGATCGATAAACTTAGATCTGACCTTGAGTAGGTGCGCCAAGCGATGCAAATAAGCCAAACGCAGGTTAGCCAGCAGGAGCAACAAATAATACACTTACAGTCGAAGTTGGATGTTGCCGAGAATCAGGTTTTAGACATAAAAATATTCATATCCCAAGCTACCGAAATCCGACAAAAGGTATTAACAGCTCAACAAGACTTGCTTGTAAAAGTGGGAACCATTCAGAACCACTTTCAGATGATAGATCAAGTGTTAGAAAATATTTCTTTGAGAGAAAGAGAAGTTGGGGCGGCTCGGGTCGCTTTCCAGGATGTTGTTATAGCCACGGCGAAGGTAGATATGGTCAGCAGCTCCAAATAATCCATCGCAGAACAAACCAGGGGGAATATCTTACTAAAGGTTTGGGATCAGAATATATCTGAAAGAAGGGGTATAGCTCAAGAGGTGAGGAACTCTTGTGAAGAAATGTTCGCCTTGATAAATAAAAGTTTGTTAGACCTTGATAAGGAAGGCAGTGCTAGGACGCTGGGCAAAATCAATATAGCTAAACACCTGCTGGACATCAAAGAAAATGTGGAAAAGGAGCAAGTTGAGATATCCCAGATAAGCCAAGTTGATATGGTCCAAGTGGAAAAATGGCTAGTACAGCCAAGTTTACAATTATGGTCTATCATCACGAAAGACCGACAAGGAGGGAAAAGATTGCCACAATGGGCGAAGAGTTGTTACCCCTTTGAGGCAAGCAACCAGACAGAGCCTTCCAGGTTGATAGCCCAGTTGGTTGAAAGGTGTGTCAATTGCATTGAGCAGGCGAAGGGGCAGGCTTCTGGTGCTAAATGATGACAGATGTCAACCCGTTCTATTTTTGGAGCCAGAAGAGCAGAAAAAGGAAGGTGTTCTGCCTTCATGAAGGAAAACAAAAGATGAGGAGATGAAACGCTCCACCTTTTCATTTGTAACTAACAAGTTTCTAGAACGATTGGAATCCTAAATGTTTAGAAGTTTTGTTCAAATATACATTTTGAAGGAGCACGAATGGGCTTTTTTCTTTTGGAGATTGTAATAGAGAAAGTTCTCTTTAGCCAGGATTAATACAAAGCGAATTGAAGACTCCATATTCCGTCAAGATTGAGTTATGTGCTTTCCTCTATTATTTCATACTTCATGTCATTTTCGCATATACATCTTTGATGAATGTTTTAGTCACAATTTAGTATAACTTCTACTGTGGTGATCAGGTTCTAGTTATCTAGTTATTTACATCTTTTCCTCTATATCGGCTATTAGCAAGTACAAGACCTATGAATTACTTAGATCTCTACATTTTATGCTTTCATCAAGGTACCTTTTTCTTTTCTTCTTCTGCTACAGCGTGGGATTCCTCTGAAATTGATGCCCCACATTGTTGGTAGCTCTGTGTTTTTCTTTCGTTTTCACACTCGGTTTTAGATTTGGACTCAGTTACGGAAAACGGCCTTCGATTTTGTTAAATATTTTTGATTGGCTTCACTGAATTTTCCTTATATAACCTAAAATTGAAATAGGCACTTTAAAACATCACCCCTTTTCAAAGCTCTATTCTCTCCATGAATGTACCCATTGTAGAGAAACCCGACATTGAACCCGGCCTATTAGATCAAACCAACATCGCTTTGAATCTTTTCGATGCCATACTTAAGACTGTCATCACCCAGAAAGAGCTCGAACGTTCATGGGCCGCCATCGAACGGGATATCAGCATTCAAGAATACTTGGAAGCTAGACAAAGACAACTCATAAATCAACCATAGCTTCTTTCCCCGAAGTTGTTCTTCCCCTTTTTATCACTCACTCACTTTGGATGCCTGGACTCTATACTTTATAGCCTTAAGTACGGACTTTGGAACAACAGTTCCTATAAAATGTGCATTGACTAGAAGAAATTAAACAAGAGGACCATCAAAAACATATTCCTTATCCCACATATAGATGAATTATTAGCAAAGTTACATAGGGTGGCTATGTTGACAAATATTGATTTGAAATTTGGATATCACCAAATAAAGGTGAGAGAAAGTAACTAGTTTAAAACAATGTTTAGGAATCATCATGGCCACTACAAGTTTCAAGTGATGCCTTTTGGACTAACGAGTGCCCAAGCACATTTCAAGGTACAATGAACCAAATCTCCGAGTGATATTTGCATAAAAAAAAATGTTTTCTTTGATGATATCCTTGTTTATAGCAAAACTATGGAAGATCATTTGAAGCACTAGAGAATTATTTTAGAACTCTTGAGGGTGAATATTCTATTTGCAAAGAAATCAAAGTGTGACTTTGCAAGGAACAAACATGTCTACTTGGGACATATAATTAGCAATAAAGGACGCGATGCTAATCCAACTAAGATTCAATCCATTCTTCACTGGCCTACTCCCAAGAATGTAGACTCAATTGAGAGGATTTAATGGGATATGTAGTTTCTACAGGAAACTTCTGAAGGGATTTGGAGGTCTCATGGCACCCCTCATATCTTACCAAAAAGCAATAATTCAAATGGATGAACACAACAAATGTTATTTCCTAACAAATGAAAAAGGTAATGACTTCCAAGTATACACTTGCACTTCCAAATGTTATAGTCATTTGTAGTGGAATGTGATCCATTGGGAAATGGGATAGGGGTGGTTATCATGCAAAATCAATGGCCAATTCTTTTGAATGCAAAAGAATAAATGAGGGAAAGGTGATTGTGCATTTATGATAAAGAAATGTTTTTCCTCACACACATTGTGGAAAAGTTCAAGCAATATTGTTGGGCAAACACTTTATTATTCGGGCATACCACCAAAACCTTAAGTATTTCTTATCACATAAAAAATTAACTGAACAACAAGCAAAGTGGGTAAGCAAGTTACAAGGTTTTGACTTTGAAATTCAATATAAAAAGGGGATATATAATGTTGTTGTAGATTCATTGTCTCGACTCTCTAAGTTGTCATCAATGAGTTGTCAATATATATCATTGAACCTAGATGGAAAGAGGAGTTATTAGCTAAACATGCCAAGGATGAGAAGGCCTCTACTTTGCTATAAGTTCTAGAAAGGACACATAAGACGACAACATATACAAATTTTTAGGTGAAATGAATATAAGAACTATATATTTCTTCTACATATTCTAAGTTTGAGAAGAATAACTTCACTAAATATCATTCTTCAGCAACCGCTAATCCTATTAGTTCTTTTAAGACTTACTACAACATGAGTAAATTCTTTCTCACACATCAATTTGGCATCTTTCTAGGTTGTGACCTTAAAATTAGATTATTATTATTTTTATTATTATTATTATTATTATTATTAAAAAGATGTAAAGACTTTGTTTTAATGTGTGAGGTTTGCCAACGAAATAAAAACAAGTCAATTAGAAGTCTAGGGTTGCTTTAGCCAATGTTTATTCCCAATCAACAACAAGAGTAAATTAACATGAATTTCATCACTTCTTTACCTCGAGCGGGAGGAAAGAATTCTATATATGTTGTGGTTTATAGGTTGACTATGTATGCTCACTTTGTTGCCATGAATTCCATTAATAAGACTTCGCAACTTGTTGAGTTGTTCATGTAGCACATACACAAGTTACACATGCTTCCCAATAGCATTATTAGTGACCAAGATCTAAAATTTATCAACATTTTTTGGAAGTAACTCTTTCAAATTATTGGTACCACCTTGACCCCAAGTACAAGTTACCACCTTCAAATAGATTGGTAGACAAAAAAAGTAAATGTATTTGTAGAGGGGTATTTGAAAAACTATGTTGTAGATCAAAAAACTTCTTGGCCCAAATGATTGCATTTGCCAAAAAAATGGCCCTATACAATATAGCATACATCCATTGGAATGTCGCCATTTAAGACCCTTTATAGTTATGACCCTCCACTAATTGATTTGACCATTGAGGAGCTTCAAGTGCCCACAATTAAGAATTTCCTAAAAGAAAGTCAACATATATGGAAGCTACTAAAGGACAACCTCAAATTGGCACAAGATAAAGGACAACCTCAAATTGGCACAAGAGAGGATGAAATCCCAACAAGATCAATGCCACAATGAGTGGAAATTTGAGGTGGGAGAATAGATTTTCTTGAGATTACAACCTTATAAGAAAAAAAATGCTCAAAGATAAGGGGGTGGGGAAACTAGGGCCTAGTTATTACGGGCCTTATAAAATGTTTGCAAAAATGGAGCATGTTGTAAATACTCTAGAGATGTCAGCGAGGTCACAAGTGTTTAACACCTTTCATGTCTCATGCTTAAAGAAGGTGATTAGACAAAAGGTAAAATTTTCAAACTCCTAGCCTAGAGGAACATGTTATTTTAATTCTAGAGCACATTTTGGCAACTAAGATACTACTAGAATATTTCATTGAATTGAAGGATTTTCCATTAGACGATGCAACATGGGAAGGCCTGGAAATATTACAACACCCAACACTGTAATCGCTTTGGAGAAAATTAATTCAAGGAGACGAGACTTTTATGATGTTCAACGATAATCAACTTCAAAACTGTTATTGGTACTTTGTGAGTCCATTGGCAAAAAATTTGCATAGGCCATTGGACTATTTAATAGTGCTTTATTAGTTAAATCAATTAGTATACCTTTCTGTTAGTTAATTTAGTTTGTATTGCTTAGCTGTAATAATCAACTTCAAAACTAGTTATTGGTAATTTCTAAGTCCATTGGCAAAAATTATGTATGGGTTATTGGAATATTTTATTAGTTGACATAGTTTTATATCAATTAGTGTACGTTTCTGTTATTTAATTGAGTTTGTGTTGTTTAGTTGTACTTTTCTATCAATTAATTTATTTATTTTAAATGTATTTATCCCATATGGAAAGGGCAAAAGAGCTAACCTGGAAAATTAGCAATAAAATTATCTTAGGCATTAGAATAGGGGGACGTGAAGTGCGTTACTGCAGGTAGTTAAAGAGACTATTTTGGGCGACTTTCAAATAACCTACTAGAGTTTCAATCCTCGTGGCATGAGAGACTCCCAATATTGCCTTGGCCTGGGCTAGAGACTTTCAAATAACCTACTGGAATTTCAATTTTACTGGAATTTCAATTTTCCTGGCATGAGAGACTTTCAAATTGTTCGTTATGGAATCTACAATTCCTGGAATTTCAATTTCAAATTGTTCATTATGGAATCTACAATTCAAATATATATATATACATATATTTGTATATATGGGATAAGGGGATCCCTTGTCCCACTAACAAGGGGGTCTCATACACCAAGTTGGTGTGGCTTAGTTGTGACCTTAAAAATAGATTATTATTATTATAATAATAATCAAAATTGTATATATATATATATAGACAATAATCAAAATTGTATTTTTACATATCTATATTTACATAAATTTTGAGTGTTTTACTGAGTTGAGTGAGACTACAAACCACCTAGATCCATCTTAAATCATCAAAAAATTTACACCTCAAATGATTTGATCCCTTTTAATGCTTGATAGATCTGGATTTAACATGAATCCATGTTTCTTTTAACAAAAACTTATCAATTGAGAAGCAACCACTTTGAAAAAAGGTTCCAAAGCTTTGATAGTGTGCATGAGAGACATCAACATCCACTAACATTAATAGCTGGATAAACTGAGGCATGAGAAAAGATATTGATGTGAACAACAACAATTTCCAATGGGCCCAAGTTTTAATGAGACCCTAACAAACAAATAATATTCCACACCCACTCTTAGATAGATTTTTGGAAGGGAAATATCAACCCCAGGAACAATGCATCCCCATCCTCTAGCTTTTTTTATCTGCAAAGATGAGGTTGTTGCAATGTACAAATTAACAATGACTAGCCCAAAACCCAGGAAAGCACTCATTCTACCAACATCTAAGAGCATGTTCCCCAAAGGCGACAATGCCGCAAGGCACAACTGGCAGACCCCCCACACAGGGGAGGAGTAATCATGCCAAGATTAGAACTTGGGTCATTTGATAGTGTGCATGAGAGACATCAACATCCACTAACATTAATAGCTGGATAAACTAAGGCATGAGAAAAGATATTGGTGTGAACAACAACAATTTCCAATGGGCCCAAGTTTTAATGAACTGAGACCCTAACAAACAAATAATATTCCACACCCACTCATAGATAGATTTTTGGAAGGGAAGTATCAACTCCAGGAACAATGCATCCTCATCCTCTAGCTTTTTTTATCTGCAAAGATGAGGTTGTTGCAAAGTACAAATTAATAATGACTAGCGCAAAACCCAGGAAAGCACTTATTCTAGCAACATCTAAGAGCATGTGCCCCGAAGGCGACAATGCCACAAGGCACAACTGTCAAACCCCCACACAGGGGAGGAGTAAGCCTGCCAGGATTTGAACTTGGGTCATTTGATAGTGTGCATGAGAGACATCAACATCCACTAACATTAATAGCTGGATAAACTGAGGCATGAGAAAAGATATTGGTGTGAACAACAACAATTTCCAATGGGCCCAAGTTTTAATGAACTGAGACCCTAACAAACAAATAATATTCCACACCCACTCATACATAGATTTTTGGAAGGGAAATATCAACCCCAGGAACAATGCATCCTCATCCTCTAGCTTGTTTTATCTGCAAAGATGAGGTTGTTGCAGAGTACAAATTAACAATTGGTGTGAACAACAATTTCCAATGGGCCCAAGTTTTAATGAATTGAGACCCTAACAAACAAATAATATTCCACACTCACTCATAGATAGATTTTTGGAAGGGAAATATCAACCCCAGGAACAATCCATCGTCATCCTCTAGCTTTTTTTATCTGCAAAGATGAGGTTGATGCAGAGTACAAATTAACAATGACTAGCGCAAAACCCAGGAAAGCACTTATTCTAGCAACATATAAGAGAATTTGCCCCAAAGAGGCGACAATGTCGCAAGGCACTGTTAATATTATGGTAGTTTCGGGAGGTATGAACCTCTATTGTGACCTATGACGAGATTAGAGTATTCTGGAAGGAAGCAAAGAAATGAAGGAAACCCTAGACAAGTTGTCGGCTGCAGAAATATATTTAAAATGAATTTATTAGTACCCAGAAGGAGAAGTCGGCCCCAGTAAGACTACCCAGACTACTATAAATATAGGGCGCCAGTTCTCATTATTCACATCTCAGCAGTTGCAGAGAGAACTGGATCTACGCAGGTGCAGTAGCAACTTGTGCGCAAGTTTCTGGGAAGGTGTGTGCTAGCCTCTGGGTGGGATTATCTGATCAGCTTGATTTCTATTCTTACCTGGTGCATTAGCCTCTCTTGGCTATTGGATTGCTATCAGGTGCTTGGAGGGTGGCTTCGACCTATGGTTGGGTGACGAGGGTATCGTCAATGGTAAAACGAGCACAATCTTCTATATTCTAACAGGTTATGGGCCCACACCCCCTTCATTCAGCCTAAAACGCTGGAAGGAAACATAGCCGCTAGATATTGAGCTCGTTGAGGAACTGCTGCTAGGGTTACTAGAAGGAGCAGCTTCCAAAACACTGCAGCTAGGGTTACTAGCAAAAGCAGTTTCAAAAACCCTAAATCTATGATCTGGCACCTTGTGATGGAGCATCTCGCTCAAGAAGAAGATATTCAGATGCGCCCTAACTCAGCGCACCTCTTGGCTCTCTCAGAAGATAGAAATGACGAAGTTGAAGTTTTGGATCAAGGCATGACCAGTTACCAGTCAACCGAAGATATGTGTGTAACAATCAGTCTTTTACACTACTCAGCACTTACTGGGATGATTGAAGATGACATGTGGATAATCGATAGTGGAGCTTCCAGACACATGACGAGAGATCAAGCCAGACTCTCAAATCTAAATGAGAGAAAGACATCGTACAAAGTGGAGCTTGGAGACAAAAGTACTTACCCCGTCGAAGGATTTGGACAAG
>SNQJ01S0016874.1:94611-106742 GCA_010110895.2 Picea sitchensis | reverse complement strand
ACATTCAGTCTGGCGAAAGCCCTCATGTCACAGAGCTATATGCAGCAAGCAATAATGATATTGAAAAACTGAAATTCTGCCTTCAGAATATTGAGTTCTCTCAATCAGTCGTTCAAATACAGGCATGACCAAATCTGTTCATTCGTATGATATGAAAACTAATAGCCTCCCAGCATCGTCATCGAATTGCTCGAGGGCGACTGAAGTAGGGAAGTTGGAGCTCAATCACGTGAGTCCATGCATATGAAGGAGGCGTTTCCTTTTTTTTCTCTAAAGACTCAACGTTCAAATGACCGGGATCTGTCCACGCTCAGAGAGCGAATTGTGTATGGATTCAGGTCTGTCCTCAGGGTCGTTGTTGATTGAAATTACACATTCCTAGGCAGATGATCCAACGTGCATATTAAGATACACGCAAGGGAATAACGGAAACCTGTCGATCCGTTCAGAAATCCTTTACAACTGCAGGGACCATTTTTTCCATTTGTCAAAGCCATCGGTAGCGGTTCGAGTAGTCTGCAGAGCTGGCAGATGCACTCAGCAACCGTAGAGTTTCAGAAGATAAAACGTTTCTTATTCCCTGGAACTCAAAGAGTTTTAGGTCAGATTTTTTCTTTCTTTTAAAAAGACTGATGTAGTTAACAGAAGAGGGGGGCGCATGAGCGCAGGACTGGGAGAAAAATCTCTGTCAAGAGAGATTCATTGTAATTGTCGAGTTATTGTGTAAACCATTATTGGAGTAATAAAAAGATGTTTATTTGCGACTGTGAGATTCATCACAGTCGATTTCTTTCAGCATGTTTTCTTCTCTTTTAGCTGTGTTAAAACTGTTTGGATTTCGTTTATGTGTTTCCTTACTCGCAACTGAAATTGTTTTTACCATCTCCTTATGTCTTCCTTAATCCATTACGACTGCATTACATTGTGTTTTCCTCTAACTGATGGGCTTCGTTACACTTTAGTACGACCACTACTGTAACGAAAGGGTTTGGGTTTTCTGCAAATGTTTATTGTCTTTGCTCTGCACCAGCTATCAGCTGTGTAAGACCAATCTGCATTTTCAGAACTCTGCATATATCCTTTGCTACGTCGGCCTTTCCTTTTCTTTCCCTACCTCATCATGATTTATCAAAGCGCTGAAAGATAGACTTGCTTTGCCTCACTTTCCGCAAGCTATTCGATCTCTGTTATTGTCTCTTTTTCTCGGTTTTCATTAGACTCCATGCCCAATGGACCTTTTCCCCTGGTTTAACACCCAAACTCCAAAAATCTAAGACCACCATTTACCCATAAATCTGCCCACCTTTTTCATGCTACTAAAATTCCTATTGTGACATTGTTCGAGAGATCCCTCTCGGGTTGGAAGGGGCAGCTCCCAATCCAAAGTGGTTCGAGGTTGCCTCGTGATTGATTTGTTGCAGCCCATTTCAGTTCTGAGTGTCAACAACTACTATAAAAATTCTTATTTAAAACTTGTCACTACACACTTATTAATTAAAACCCTAATCCTTTACACACCCTAATACCCTCACTAGACATTTTTAAAATAACTTTTAATTGTCCTGCATTTATAGTATTAATTGATGACGATCAGCTAGCTCTAACTCGACAATTAGTCCTGATGATGAATCCTGATTCGGATTCGAAACGTCAACGACGAAATGATACCAACTGTGGATTATCCGAAAAACACATGCGAAACTCCTCACCACAGAAACTTAAAAACAGTGATATCCAACTTCATGGATTCACAGACTCTGATTGGGCAGGAAGTGCAGAAGACAGAAAGAGTACTTCAGGTATGTGTTTCAGCTTAGGCTCCGCTATGATATCTTGGGGCAGCAGGAAACAGAAGTTTGTTGCACTCAGCACAGCAGAAGCAGAGTATATGGCAGCTTGTGAAGCATGCACAGAAGCAGTATGGCTAAGAAAGTTAATCTCTGATTTATTTGATCAGATTCCAGAATCGACCATAATATATTGTGATAATCAGAGTTGTATAAGATTATCAGAACATCCAGTGTTTCATGAAAGGTCGAAGCACATTGAGATCAAATACTACTTTATTCGAGATAAAGTCCAGGANGTGATAATCAGAGTTGTATAAGATTATCAGAACATCCAGTGTTTCATGAAAGGTCGAAGCACATTGAGATCAAATACTACTTTATTCGAGATAAAGTCCAGGAAGGAGAGGTAAAGCTCGAGTATATCCCCATTGACGAGCAGACAGCAGACATCTTGACAAAACCTCTATCCAGAATTAAGTTTGTATATTTCCAAGAGAAGATGGGGATCGTGGAAATAACTCCCTTAGCTGAAAGAGAAGATTCTCCAAGCTAGGAGAAAGTACTGAAAAATATTCTTGAAAACATTTATTTTTGTGACTTAATGACTCTCCAGATTAGGAGGGAGCACTAACATATTATTTATCTTTGTAATAGTCCAGATTGGACAGATTCTTTCATGTTCGAAAAGTGGATTGAGATTTCTAACAGACAGTGACTTCCCATTGTGGTTAACATGGGAGGTAGTCTGATTGTTGATGTATCATAGACATCGACTTCTCATTGTGGTTAACATGGGGAGTGGTCTAGGGCAGTCTCTATTCTTGAGGGTTACTCAAGAAGACTGGCCCACCTCACCGGACAACGATTTCTCATTGTGGTTAACATGAGGAATGGTCCGTTTTGGAGGTTGATACATAACAGTCTTTTCCTCTTGTGGTTAACAGAGGAAATGGTCCAGACAGTCATTCCTTAGGGTTTATACATTCTCTCCAGGGTGCACTTTGATTGGTGTAGGAGGAATGGTCCAGGCTCAGCAATCAGGGACAGACATTCCTTAGGGTTTATACATTCTCTCCAGGGTGCACTTTGATTAGTGTAGGAGGAATGACCCAGGGTAGGGAATGGTCCAGACTCAGACATTCCTTAGGGTTTATACATTCTATCCAGGGTGCACTTTGATAAGTGTAGGAAGAATGGCCCAGGGTGAGGAATGGTCCAGGCTCATAAATCAGAAACAATCCTTCTTCCTTGTTTGAGAAGAATAGGGCAGATAGCCCATTGTTGATGCTCTATACTGAGGGCAGATATTCTTTCATATCTCACAGACGTGAGTGAAAGATTGGCCCAGATGATTCAGTTTATTTTAACAATATTTTTCTGTGCAGGTTAGCATCAGATGATTGTTATGGAGACTGCATGTCTCCAGCCAGTAGAGATATACTACTGTGGTGGATTTGTTCCACTGTTTGTGACTATGTGTCACAGTTTGAGTAGTTGCGTACTACCTTGAATAAACACAGGTGTGTTCTATCAATTGATATTGTACCAGTTGTCATAGGAGATTATCCAGTTGGATAATAATGACGGTGCTCGTGTTGCTACTAGTTGAATGGTCTGTTGTGCTCAAGACCATACCTCCCTAGCTAGGAGGGAGTGTTAATATTATGGTAACTTCAGGAGGTATGAACCTCTATTGTGACCTATGACGAGATTAGAATATTTCGGAAGGAAGCAAAGAAATGAAGGAAACCCTAGACAAGTTGTCGACTGCAGAAATATATTTAAAATGAATTTATTAGTACCTAGAAGGAGAAGTCGGCCCCAGTAAGACTGCCCAGACTACTATAAATACAGGGCGCCAGTTCTCATTATTCACATCTCAGCAGTTGCAGAGAGAACTGGATCTGCGGAGGTGCAGTAGTAGCTTGCACGCAAGTTTCTGGGAAGGTATGCACTAGCCTCTGGGTGGGATTATCTGATCAGCTTGGTTTCTATTCTTGCCTGGTGCACTAGCCTCTCTTGGCTATTGGATTGCTATCAGGATTCTCTTATTTGTCAAGGTCAAGGTGCTCGGAGGGTGGCTTCGGCCTATGGTTGGGTGACGAGGGTATCGTCAATGGTAAAACGAGCACAATCTTCTATATTCTAACAGGCACAACTGGCAGACCCCACACAGGGGAGGAGTAAGCCTTCCAGGATTTGAACTTGGGTCATCTCCACAGCAACCACTTGAAGTTGCCATTAGACCACAGCCTGATGGACTATTCACCACACCCACTCATACATATATCTCTGTAGAAAATGGGAAAAAAGAGTCTTAGCATATCAATTCTCTAGCCACCATTCGATCGTGCCTGCAGATTAAAGACTGGTTTTAACCAAAATCACCTTGCGAGATACAGGTATGCAAAATCTATCTTATGCATGCATGCTCAGATTAAGAAGGAGGAGCCATCAAAATTAACATGCACGTGCTTATACTTTGAGTAATGAAATTCCACTCCTCCCTGTTCATCTGAGAAAATCTCTACTGTGAAGAAAGAGTGATAAACAACAGGATAAGACTGGAAGCAAACACAGAAAATACAAATACAATAAGCAAATCTGACACAATCAAAGCTTTATTTGGGCAAAATGAAATATATACAAAGAGTGGGAGACACCATGAAGGCACCCCCCCTGAACTTGCCGTAGTAACCCTCGTTTTTTTCTACTCGCCTTTTCTCTCTCAACTGGTGCTGAAGAGAAGAACCCTCTTTCTTCACTCAATCTTAACATGTATACCCTTCTTACATAACAGTTTTCTGCTACAAATGTACACGGCAGCTATCTCACCTTTTACACTTCTTTTTCAGTTACAGTGGCATTTTCGTATCACATCATTATATTTTCCTTTTTATAAAGCTCTTAAAGTTTTACATACATACATCTAATTATACACCCGATAATTAGCAGAATTTTCTTTTTCAGGCATTCGATCTTGTTAGGTGCCAAATGTGGACGTTAACGATACCCTGCCTTTTTTATCTTACCCGTCTTCAACATTGTTGAATACTGCTGCTGGGTAATCTGTTGTTTGATTAAGTTATGACACATTATCATTGGTTTAGTTATGGTTTGATTAGAATCACCAACAATCCCTTCTAAGGCATATTTCGTCCATGAAATGATCTACATGGATCACATCTCTCACTATTATTTCCGGGATAACAATCTTGGGGATGAATTTAGTGATACTGTAGTCCATCCATGAAATGTTCAAAATGGATCACCTCTCTCACTATAGTTTCTTGACTAGCAATCTTGGACATGAATTTATTGATACGCCAGTCGTCACACAAAGTAGGTTCTTGAGAACCAATATAGGTTTTCAAAGACAGGTGGTAGTAAACCTAAAATAGATGGCTAATTTCTTGCTACGGTCCACAGGAATCTGTTGTTTTCGCTTTCCTCCACCTTATGAACCGACTGCTCACATCAGGCACATACCCTGTCCCTTGGATATACTGAACACCCAACCATGGCCTTCAACATTATCAAATATTGCTCCTAACCAATCTGCATAGCTTGTTTGTTTATAAGATTTCCTGTTTAGTTTTGTTTCAGTTTATTAGCATCACCAGTAATCACCACAAGAACATAGACCATCCTTGAAATGATGGTAACGGTTAGCATCTCTCACAATAATTTCTCGACAAACAATCTTCGAGATAAACTTAGTAGCACTGTGGCAGTCACCACAGACTCGGAGATTCTTGGTTATATGGATAGGTGTCCCAGGGCTAGTGGTAATAAGACCAAAAGCAATAGCCAGTTTCTCGCTATGGCTGCCGAGAATGCTTTCTTTTTCTTCCTCGTGTACATTATGCAAAACACAGCTTGTATCAGGCACATATCCTGCCTCTTCCATCTGCCCAGCCAAGGTCTCCAACGTTGCATAAATTTCCTCAGATTGCGGGTGTGATTTATCTCCCATAAGAAAAGCATAAACCCTATAATTTACCTCAATAAAACTATATCCTGGAATCTTTTTCAACCCTCGGGCATTTATCAAGGTTCTCACCTTGGTTACATCATCCCA
This sequence comes from Picea sitchensis, assembly GCA_010110895.2. Classification (NCBI taxonomy): domain Eukaryota; kingdom Viridiplantae; phylum Streptophyta; class Pinopsida; order Pinales; family Pinaceae; genus Picea; species Picea sitchensis. The sequence continues at coordinate 100,871 of SNQJ01S0016874.1, read as the reverse complement.
CCTGCCAGCAGCAGCATAAATGTTAGACAGCAGCACATAGTATCCAACATTTTTGGGCTGTAAGTCAAAAAGACATTCTGCCACATGTTGCCCTAACTCAAGGTTGTCATGAATTCTGCAGGCGCCAAGCAAGGCACCCCATACACCAACATCAGGTTCTAATGGCATCTTATCGATCAAGTCTTGTGCCTCAGTCAGTAGCCCAGCACGGCCAAGAAGATCAACCATGCATGTATAATGCTTAATCCTTGGTTTGATGCAATAGTCAACTCTCATGCAATCAAAATATTGCCAACCCTCATCCACTAGGCCTGCATGACTGCATGCAGATAAAACACAAGTAAACGTGATGTGGTTTGGTTTTATAGCTGTCCGTCGCATCTGAAGAAAACATGCAACTGCATCTTTCCCGAGCCCATGCATTCCATACCCTGCAATCATTGCATTCCATGAGACTACATCTTTTTTAGACATTTTGTCAAACACTTGGTGGGCAATTTCTATGCGACCACACTTGGCATACATGTCTATGAGACCAGTTCCTACAAAAACATCAAAGACAAACCCACTTTGAACAATGTAACCATGAATCCGTTTGCCTTGTTGCAGGGCACCTAATTGGGAAAATGCCGAGAGCACTTCTGTCATGGTGACTGCATTAGGTTTCATGCATGTCATTGTCATTTGATTAAAGAGTGTCAAGGCCTCGTTAGCATGCCCACTCTGGGCATAGGCAGAGATCATTGCGTTCCATGTACCAACATATGTTTTAGTTGTTTTGCCGAACAATTGGCTAGCAAGATCTATATTTCCACATTTTCCATACATGTCTATGAGGGCTGTCTCCATGCAAACATCGGAATTTAACCCATTTATATTTATATGATCGTGTATCAGCTTCCCTTGCTGCAGATCTCCCAAGTGGGCACATGCCGGAAGAACGCTCATCATGGTGACCATGTTGGGTTTTATACCTGACTGCTGCATTTGATTAAAAAGTGTCAAAGCCTCATGGAAACAGCCATCTTGGGTATACCCAGCAATCATTGCATTCCATGAAACTACATCTCTCTTAAACATTTTGTCAAAGACCTGTCGTGCAATCTCAATACAACCACACTTGGCATACATAGTTACCAATGCATTCCTTACAGAAATATCCCATTCAATTCCACTTCTATTTGCATAGTCATGGATCCACTTGCCTTGTTGCAGAGCTCCTAAATCAGTGCAGGCCGAGAGCGTACCCACCAAAGTCCTTGAGTCCGGGTTCACGTTCTCCGCTAGCATCTGATGAAACAAACTCAAGGCCGCATTGGCTTGTCCGTTCCTGGCATACCCTGCTATGATCGCAGTCCATGAGACAACATCTCTGGTAGGCATTTTGTCAAACATTTGGCGTGCATTGTCCACACTTCCGCATTTGGCATACATGTCTATAAGAGCATTGCCCACATAAACATCTGATTCAAGTCCATTTCTTATTAAGTCATAATGAATCTCTCTGCCGTTTTCCAGAGAAGACAATCCAGCGCATGCTTTGAGGACAAAAGGGAAAGTATACTTATCAGGTTGAATGCCCTCCTGTAGCATTCGGTAATAGAGTATGAGGGATTCCTCGTGGCCTCCATTCCTGGCATACTCTCTTATAATAGCATTCCATAAAAAAACATTTCGTTCATGTGTTTTGTCAAACACTTGGCGTGCATCCTCCAGACTGCCGTACATGGCATACACGCTAACGATTTTGGTTAATAAGAATATGTTTTGATGAAGGCCAGTTATGAACAAATGGGTGTGGATTTGTTTAAGTGATTTTATGTGGGCACATGACTGCAAGAGAGAAGCATATCTACTGGCACTGAAATCCTTGAACAGATCCTTGGAACCATTGCACTGCGATTCCCATTTTGGAATTTGTGTGGGCTTTACAGGAGAAGTAGTCTGATGAATGAAGCAAATATCAGAATCCAGGCACAAACTCGCTCCGTTGCGTTGCCGAATTTTGAATTTGTGATAAGAATAGCGGTAATGGTGGGAAAAGGAAGAAGCCATGGAATAAGATGACAGGAAAATTTGAATAAATTGCATTATATGCCATATAAGGAGATGTGATCTTCATGGATTTTCATAGTTGTTACACATGGATTTTCATAGTTGTTATGATAGTTTCATGTTTGTGACTTGGTTGTAGTGTTATTTTTGGGTTGTACTATATTTGTTTAATAAGTGAGTTGTTAGTTATATGAATATTTGGTTAAGAGGTGGGATATTCAATGTTATTAATATAGATTCATTTTAATTTTATATCTGTAAGTGTTGAGAGTAATCAATTCTATTGAGGTATAAAAATTTTGATTCCATCTTAATTTCGGGGTTATCAAGTATCGAATGCAATCAAATTCATTGAGGTGTAAATCTTTTGAATCCATTTTAAATCTAAAGCTATCAAACTCTAAGAGGGATATAATCCATTGAGGAGCAAACCTCAATGGATTTGATCCTCGGTGCAAACCGGATCCATCTTAACTATGGAGTTATCAAGCGACAAGAGGGTTCATAACCATCTCAATGGATTTGATCTCTCTCGATGCTTAATAGATCTAGAAGGTTTACACCTCGATGGATTTGATTCATCTCGGCGTTTGATAGCTCCAGAGTTGAGATGGGCCTATGTTAGTTCCTGTTATCACTCCAGGAAACTCTCCTAGGTTGTATCTCAGAGATGCCTGGTAACTTAACTACTATCTCAATGATTCACTCAAATGGATCAAGTCGGATGACAATCAAACCTCACTCGCTCAAGACATGCATAAACACACTTAGATTCACAAGGCTTTCAACTACTACTATTCAGAGAGTTTGTAAATAAGTGGATGTGTGGAGAATCCTTACTATACCAGCAAAATCATACAATAAACATATATGAATGGTCGATTATAATAAGTAAATAATACTTGCAATTCTAACTCATAAATGCAAAGACAGGATGACAACTATCAGGAATTAGACAAACGTGAATAACATGAATATAACATTCAAGTGCAAGTACAAACTAGATAAGAAGATGGGAATCTGAACAAGTAATGGCAAAAGAAGCTTGTATTACTTAATATGAAAATGAGAAGTTTGAGTACAAAGTCTGAAAGAGTCTCCAAAGTCGAACGCCTGAGTCATTCAAAACAATAGACTTTATAGTTTTTACAAAGAAGTTTCAAATCCTAAGAAACTGGATCTAAAATACTAAATATAGAAAGTCAAAACAGTTTTCATAGAACTAGGAAATAACTCTATCTTAAGGGTGAAACCCTTAACGAATAGTCTTCAGCAAATCTAAAGATATCTTCATTAGTCTTCAACATCTTGATGAGAGGATCAAGTACTAGAACTCATCTTTGACAGTTGGCCAACATTCTTATGGGTGATGACAAGGCATCTGAAATCTTCCTTTGACAGCTAAGCAATATTTTGGCCAAAAATAGAAAAACTTCACTTGGTCTTCTTGTCTTATCATATGCCTCAAAATCTAGAAGAGAAAGATGATTTATATTATGTTAAATACCTATACCATATATGAAAATATACTTCAATAATACCAAGAATAAACCATAAACCATTCATCATAACATGAACACAAGAAATAGAGAAAACCCTTGAGGTAGGGTAACACCATATATTAATCCTTATGGAAGGATAAAACTCCTCAAGCAATCATTGTTTGTACAATAACAATATTCTTCACTATGTTTCATTACATTACCTACACTTCTTTATATAGCTCTCCCTATCTCCTAGGAACCTTCTAGAGAGTCTTTTTACATTTATTACATCCAACTACCATAGTGGGCCTTTATTAATATACTGGACCTAGTCCACCTTACATTGAATGACCACATTCTCATATGTTAAATGACTTCCACTAATAACACATAACTACATTCCCATTGGGTACCTCCCTAGGTACCCCATATTACCTCCCTAGGTATACTACATTCCATCCCCCTTCACATGTTTTGTCCTCGAAACATGAGAAGAAACCATACAATATGACCGGCTAAGCAATGTAGCCAACTGGTACCAAATACGACTATCCATCCATCCCAATGGAAGTTGAACATGATGTCTATCTGCTACCTTTCCACCCTTATCTTTCTCTACATCATGTCGGGGTTGCCATGGGATTGTTTTTGTGGCTTTAATTCTTCCCGTAGTGCCAGTAGTCCTCCATGCACCTCTTGATCGGTTTCATGTCTGATGCCCTGCTGGTGCATAAATGTGTTGATGCACATGCCCTTGCCTTGATGACTTTTGTGTCTCTATATGATGTGGATGGCAATATACAACCACTGTAGGAATTTGTTCTTTTTTCTTCAAATCTGCAACACTTTTTTCCTTTGAGTCAATGACCTCTTTAGCTTCCTGATTATGTCATTCTTGTAGTTTTTCTTCATCTCCTTCTGTAGACTCTGCCTCTGATTCAACTTCAGACTGGGCAATAACTTATTTGTCAGTTTCCATGGATCCATCTTTCTTACTAAGAGACACATCCTGCAATGTGTACCACAACTTTAAAAACTTCTTTTGCACATTAATATCAATGGTACCCACTGATTCTATCCAAGGATATCCCAAAACAATATCCACTTCATCCATATCCATAGCATAAAAATCTAAATGCGACACATATTTATCCATGGTAATCTTCAAATCTGTAAAAATTTGAACATTTTCACCCTCAACCTTTGTGCTTTGAATATTCTTTATTGGAACTTGCAATCTATTAACCAACTGAACATTGATAAAATTATGCATGCAACTAGGGTTAATAGAAACAATGATATTTTATTTATGAATACAACCATAAACCTGTAATATAGATTTTTCACATGAAAATAAACTCTTGGTTCTCTCTTTATCCTTATTTTCTCCATGAGACCACTTGTCTAACAATATTTTTTCAAATTCTCCATTGGAGAGTGTCATCATCTCCTTATAATCAAGCGATTTCCACCAAATGGCAGCACCACCTTGCAATTTGAGATCTACCCAATGGGGCCAATTCTCTTCCCATGCTGAATTTCTTTCTTTAATTAATGATTCAATACTAAGACCATCACATTTCCCTGTAAAATACATCTTGCTATGAAAAACCCCAAAAAATAGAACAATAAGTTACAACAGAAAATCGCAATTTTTTTTCCAGAAAAACCCTGAAAAACTGTTGAATTTAAAATGCTCATAACTTCACTTTATGGACTCCGTTTCGGCTGATTTTTTTTTTAAATTGGGTATAATTATGAAAGGAACTCAGATCTGTAATTTGTTTGGACAAATTCGGTCTCCAGATGCTACAGAAATAAAATAAAAAAAATTGCGCTGCTGTCTACGGAAAAAACCCTGAAAATTTGCAGATTTTAAAACTTCAATATCTTGACTTCCCGGACTCCATTTCGGACGATTTTTTTTTAAAATTGGGTGTTTTTCTGAGAGGAACTCAGATCTACAACCTGTTTCTACAAATTTTTCACAGAAATATACTGAAAATTTCTGGAATGTCACGGCCTTCTTTTTCTTCTCCAAAAACAAAAATCTGCAAAAATAAAAAATATTTGTCCACAATGTCTGCCAAAGAAAGTGCTCTGATACCAATTGTTAAGTACATATACCATATCTGAAAATATACTTCAATAATACCAAGAATAAACCATAAACCATTCACCATAACATGAACACAAGAAATAGAGAAAACCCTTGAGGTAGGGTAACACCATGTATTAATCCTTATGGAAGGATAAAACCCCTCAAGCAATCCTTGTTTGTACAATAACAATATTCTTCACTATGTTTCATTACATTGCCTACACTTCTTTATCTAGCTCTCTCTATCTCCTAGGAACCTTCTAGAGAGTTTTTTCACATTTATTACATCCAACTACNTCTCCTAGAAACCTTCTAGAGAGTTTTTTCACATTTATTACATCCAACTACCATAGTGGGTTTTTATTAATATAGTGGACCTAGTCCACCTTATATTGAATGACCACATTCTCATATATTAAATGACTTCCACTAATAACACATAACTACATTCTCATTGGGTACCTCCCTAGGTACCCCATATTACCTCCCTAGGTATGCTACATTAATGTAGTATACCTAGGGAGGTAATATGGGGTAAATGTAGTATACCTAGGGAGGTAATATGGGGTACTTAGGGAGGTACCCAATGGGAATGTAGTTATGTGTTATTAGTGGAAGTC
>SNQJ01S0016874.1:74551-94561 GCA_010110895.2 Picea sitchensis | reverse complement strand
TGTGTTATTAGTGGAAGTCATTTAATATATGGGAATGTGGTCATTCAATGTAAGGTGGACTAGGTCCACTATATTAATAAAGGCCCACTATGGCAGTTGGATGTAATAAATGTGAAAAGGCTCTCTAGAAGATTCTTAGGAGATAGGGAGAGTTATATAAAGAAGTGTAGGCAATGTAATGAAATATAGTGAAGAATATTGGTATTGTACAAGCAAGGATTGTTTGAGGAGTTTTATCCTTCCATGATGATTAATACATGGTCTTCCCCTACCTCAAGGGTTTTCTCTATTTCTTGTGTTCATGTTATGGTGAATGGTTTATGGTTTATTCTTGAAGTATATTTTCAGATATACTCCAAAGTCAAACACCTAAGTCATTAAAAACAATAGACTTTATAGTTTTTACAAAGCAGTTTCAGATCCTGAGAAACTGGATCTAAAATACTAAATATAGAAAGTCAAAACAGTTTTCATAGAACTAGGAAATAACCCTATCTTAAGGGTGAAACCCTTAACGAATAGTCTTCAGCAAATCTAAAGATATCTTCATTAGTCTTCAACATCTTGATGAGAGGATCAAGTACTAGAACTCATCTTTGACAACTGGCCAACAATCTTCTGGGTGATGACAAGGCATCTGAAATCTTCCTTTGATAGTTAAGCAATATCTTGGCCAAAAATAGAAAAGCTCCACTTGGTCTTCTTGTCTTATCATATGCCTCAAAATCCAGAAGAGAAAGATGATTTATATTCCCTTAATTGTTATCCTTCATAAGAAGCTACTCTCACATGCTTTGGAAACAAGAATACCCGATCTGGGCAAAATTAAGAGTGCTTTGCCAGTCTCTGTGCTTTCAGTAGCTTAGAGGCAAAATTTATGGTGAGTAAGCCACCGAAAGTCTTGGTTTCGGTGGTTAAGAACACCTTTTGAAACCTGTGCAAGCCACTGAAATCACAGGCTTAAGAAATCTGAAAACTAATACAGTGGCATAATACTTGTCTCCTGTCTTCAGAATATAATTTATATAGCAGCTCTTTTCCACACATCAGGGTAAATTAGAATGTTGTAGGTCATGGAAGACTGCTAGTTTGGTCGCCTTAGTAACATCTTAGTTTATCTTTGTTCATGGGTTAAGAGCATAACCAAGAGATGTTGGATTTGTCATATTTCTCAAACCTAATAGCATAGATACCCTTCAAACCAGTAATGGTTTTGTAAGTCTTGACAGGGATATCAACAAAGTAAATTCTACAAGAAAATACACACCCAAGAATACTCCTTCCAAACTTTCGATTTTTAAGGTTCTTTATAACAATTGACTTGAATATCTATTGTGCCTTTAAATGTTTAAGTAATCTACTTAAAACGCTTTGTTGTTGCTCACTCCCTGCTGCTGAAACCATCATACGAAATGCTTCTCCAAGCATATTATATTCACTTCATAGAAGACGTCTTTGTCCCTCAATCAATAACATTTGACAATCAATCTCTAAGGATAGAAAACCTTTGAGCTAAAATCACAAATCTCTCGACTCTGATATGAATTTGAAGAACAAATAAGGAACGACAGTAGTTTCCCATGAACGTTGAACTGACCCGGATGAGATGCCATAACTTGCTCGAACATTTTTAAGGTAAGTAAAATGACAGAAAAACTGACTATGTAACCAGTCTTTTAGCGCAGGAAGCAACAATGCCATTTGAGTTCTCACCCGTCCTCCTCATCTGCAAATTTGAAAACATATGGCATATCCACTTGATGATACCTTTAAACTTGCAAACAATTCACCTGTGCGTTCTTTGAAATTCTCCTCCATTGAATATAGTCTAGTTCCTTCCTATTTCTGGGACATATGGCTGTATGTTCGCAAATCTGCCAACTTTAATGTAGTTGGTGTGATCTACACTATGTACTTGAAGAATGAAAAATCCTGAGAGCAGATCCAGTTATTCAGGAGTAATAACGTTTTAACTAGATCTGGTAGTCGTCCTTTAAAACCCCATATCTACCATACCTGCAGAGCTGTAATATTTGGCACATTCACCTACGCATAAAGATTCCAACCACGTTGATCTGAACTTTCCCTTTGACATCTGTAATTTCAGCTTGGGCACCTGGCAGAGAGTTTGAAGAATAAACTTATCAATGAGATAAATGGACTATAGAACTAGGTCGACTTGGCATGTTGATACTCTCACTATTTGCAAAACTGACACCTTCTCGTGTATTTGCCAAACTTTGCATGATATACTTACAAAATTTGATCTCCGACACCTGTTGATGAGGTGGATAGGATAAGAGCTCGGCGTTGAGTACTGGGTTTTGGTGTTGATTATCATAGTTTGACTCGTGACTTGAATCATGGCTTGGATTTAGTTTGTATGTTGCATGACTTTGATAACATATGGACTTGGAATTTGGCACTTGGGCTTGGGCCTTGGTGACATGTGGTTTGACAAGTGATTTTGCTTGTGGCTTGGGATGGACTCGGCTCAGGATTCAGAGATCGACACTTGTGCACACACACACCATTTCTTACAGTTAATTATGAGATATATAAAACAACAATATATTTTTTATATTTTGTAATCTCCATAGCATAGACTAGGGTAATAAAATGAATAACATTTTATTTGTATTTTGTATTGCAGGTCAAGAGGCATAGTATCAAAGCAGTCTTAGGCAGAGAGCTTAATAGGAGCTTATCAAAGCTGATTGGGGAAATGGAGGTCGGAACATTTGCAAACACTCTGAGGGGTTTTATAACTTTGATAAAAAAGGATGACGATGCTTTAAAAATTTAATGAAAAATTTGGGCGCTAACATCTGGCTCCAACTGGGATGGAGACCTCCTGCGAGGCTCCAAGAACCTAGTAGTTCCAGTCGCCTTGTCCATTGGGCTATGGAGTCAACAATCAACCATTCTCTGAACTTCCAAAACTTGCAGTTTCATGGGGAATGAAGTCATTTGGCATGTGCAATTGATCCCCTGCAAACCTATAACCTGCTTGTAACCTACTTGTAGTCTACTCTGCTTATTTGAGAAAACTGAAAACAACTGAAAGGATTTACTTTCTCATAGGGTGAGCTTATTCTCTCTACCTACTCCAACTCTAACCATTGTACTGATGCTTAATCAAGTAAACTCATGCTTCCAATGAAGCCATGTCATAAACTGATTTACTGACATCATGCTTGATCTTGACCACAAAATTGTAATTGGAAAAGATGGCAGAACCAATCTTCATCTGACAAAAATATTTTAACATCTATGCTGCTCGTAAACTCCAGATAATCAACAATAGGGTCATCAAAAACATCAAGGAATACCTCTTTAAGTAGTTGTTCCAACTGAAGACTAACATGTTGTTGTTGATGGCTTTCACTGATCTCCATGTTCACTGTAAATTGCTCAACCTCGGTCAAAGAAACATGCATGATGTACTGTTGATCTAAACATTTCTGCTCATCATCTTCCTCTTCATGTCTGCTGCAATTTCCCTTTGTCTGCAAATCTGAAAGCTGAAGATTGTCCTCAGTATTTGCTACAGATTTGAAACTGTCATCTGTTGATATGTCAATTTGTTGATTATCTTTCTTGGTCTACAAATCAGAAGACGGAGGGTTGCCCTTAGTATCTGCTACAGATTCAACACTTTCACCTGTTGATCTGTCAATCCGCTCATCATCTTTCAATTTTTCAAAGGGGACAATCTGATCTTCCTGGCAGCCTAAGACAATAGATGCATTTGGTACAATGTCAAAAGCATCTATACTATGGCTAACATTACGAAGATCATCAATGTCTCAGTCACAATGAGAGGTATCCCCAATAACAACATACTTTGCATGATTATCTGAATCTTTAGTCAATAAATTGAATTCATGACAACATTCAGGAAATAGAAGGTTAGCTGAAAATATTCCTTTGTTGAACAAATGAAAGGTAGCATGAAAATCTGCCAAAGAGTTGATATTGGTAATAGGAAGAGACCGGTACCAATCACGAGCAATCCCCTCTAATGAATAACATAAGAGTCGGATCTAAACATCTTCATGCACAACTTGAAACCAATGAATGCAATCATGAAAGTCCAACAAATGTTCCACTGGTACTTCCCAATCTTCACCTCGAAATCTTGGAAGGCTATTTTCCCATTTATCTCTACTAGGTACTGGATTAGGGAAACCAACAATTTTTGAAAAATCACAGAACGCATACCTCTTAGCAGAGATCTTGTTCATGTCATTGTTCCAGTTGGCACGAGAAAGGTTCCAAAGTGATGATCATAATTTAGAACATCAGTTTTATTGCTCTGTTTCAATTTTGGAGGTGTCAGCAGCATGAGGAAGATAAAACTTCTTATCTATTTTTGGCAAAAGATGACTGGTTTTTCAGGGTGGCATTTTTGACCTCATCCATCAACATCTGAAGATCACTACATTTGTAGAAGACTATGAATACTTTCAAGGCTACAGGTTTGCAGGGGATCATTTCTAAAGGCCAAACGACTCCATAGCCCAATGGTAAAGGCTACAGGCAAGTTACAGGTTTGCAGAAGATCAGTTGCACAGGCCAAATGACTCCATAGCCCAACAGGAAAGGCATTGGAGCTGAGGTTCTTGAAACCTCGCAGGGAGGCTTTCATCCCCAGAAGGAGCCAAATGTTATCTCCTCAAATAACATAGTCAAATTTGTTTATAATTTTAGGTGATAGGAAGTCACTGAAAAATACATTTCTAAATTTTTTAAGGTTCATTTTTTAGAGCCTTAGGTTTGTAATAAAGTTTGAAAAACATTTTATTAGGTTTTCCCTTCAAAAAAGTCAAAACTCAGGTTTCAATGGCTAAGCGCCTTTCCAAAAGGGCTTCTAAGCCACCGAAAGTGCAGAAAAGTTTGTTTTTATTGTGCTAAGTCATCATTTTAAAATGATGATTCTGAGTGACTGAATAATCTTTTTGAGAAACGGGAGGAGGTTTTTGTTGCTACCATGTCAAAGAAAAATAACCTCTCTCATTTTTCCTACAGGTGTCATATATTGGGAGAAGCGAATTCATCTTTGAGCCTTAATTTTCAGATCTCAGAATTTCCCTGTTTGACACATGTTTTTGAAATGCAGATCCCGGGCAAATGAAAATATATATCAAATAACTGAGAGATTTGTTTTCTCACAACAAACCAATATACAAAAGCCTCTTCCAGTTTTTACGCAACGATTTTGGTTTGAGAGATATGGGTAAATCTTTGAAAAGCATATTTCCAGAAATTTCTGTCTTTTCCAGCCACCTCACAAATTCAAATTTGAGATAGGAGAAGAGGTTATCAGATCCATCTTTTGAGGATCTGAAACTGCTTATCAATTTTAGAGACTAAAGGTCAATTTTGGAGACTAAAGGGTCAATTTTGGATACTAGATTATTGTATTTTGTGTTGAGACACTTTCTTTAATATATGAGACTTGCAAGCTTCTTTCATTGATGTTATCGGATTCCTTCTTTCTTATCTGTCTATGTTTATGAGTGAATGCCATTCTCTGTCTATGCTTATATAATCCACAGGTGACTGTCATCTCACTATTTAATTATTTGTCAAAGGATCATAAGCTATTGTACTAGTTTCTAGACCCATCATACCTATTGTTTTATATATGTGTGATCTGGTTTATGTGATTAGATTATGTTCTATTTGATACACAACCTGTCTGATAATAGCTCTTGAAGGCCTTGTAATGTTGAATATAACTAGACTGTCTTGAGTGTAAGATTCAGTGAGTTAGTTATCCATCTTGATCCAATTATATATTTGACATTGAGAAAATAGTTAAGTTACCAGGCATCTTCGAGCTACAACCTAGAAGAGTTTCCTGGAGTGATAACAGTTCCAATCGCTAGTTATCGATCAAAAATATATTTCCAATCTAAAAATAAAATAAATCCCATAAACTTAGCAAAGCATCATGAAATTTGCATCACTAAGAAGATGAATAATAACAAAGTAACAATGTTAAGTGGTGAAGAAGGTAAATGCGAACAAAGTGATATGATGAAGACACTCAATAACATATATATTACATTATAATTGATCTTAATCTGTCTTCAAAGTTTTTCTTAGACACACCTGCTCACTTCCTTGTCTTGTCATATCGATCATATGAAAATGAAAGTTGAAATCAAAGACCATCCAAACCTTTAACTCAAAATATCGCAGTAAAGGTGAGACCTTATTGTTTTTTCTAATGTCAATCCTCATAGCTTACATATTGTTAATCTCCAAGCAAGTCTCAATGGAATTTAATTAGATTTACCTCTCTCAATAGGTATAATTGATCTGAAAGTGATCCAAAATAAACATGAATGACGAAAGACTCGGTGCTATGAAAATATTGGGCGAATGAGAAGCAAAGTGAAATAACAAGGGTGAGGGTGATCATGGGCATACTTGCAACATGCTTAGTCGCCTACTTGCCCGTCAAAATGTGGAACCTCAATAGCTGCAAAAAAGACGGAAAATTAAATTAAATTAAGAAATAAAAAATAAAGGGAGTGTTGCAATGGGGAGCTAAAGTGTTGGAGACGCCTAACCTTTTTGTTGTTGGTAGAAGAAAAGAAATTGCTCTCGGTTTTCTGATAAAAATGCAAGCAAAAGACAAAAGAAGGGGTTCTTCTGGCAGAAACAGGAAAGAGACTTTGATCAAATTATTGTAGAGAAAACTGCCAATGGCCCAGAGAACCATGATACTCTGTAAATCTTTGTAATTGTTGATAAAAGAGATTGTTCATTGCCATTACTAGCTAGTTTTCCCAAATTAGGTTTCTAGGGTAAAATTGTTGTCTCATATGGGCAATTGTTGTGAGATTTCATGTAATCTATGTGTGATTGTGTTTCTCTATTCATTGGTTACATAGTTTCCTAAGCACGATGAGCATATATTGCCATATCGTGCTTCTCTATTCATTGGTTACATAGTTTCCTAAGCATGATGAGCACATATTGCCATTTAATTGTATGTTATTTGTCACCAAATTGATAGTGTCCCACCAACATTAGTGTTGTTGTTGTTCATTCACCTAAAGCGATCAATTTTAGTGTGACATTTATTTCTTGTGGATTTCATTGTGAGATAGAGTAGCATTATGAGTTTGAGATTAGAAGAGGCTCGAACACTTCATTATGTCTCATTCAATGGGCAAAGCCCCTAACACAATAATTTGTTGAATACCCCCAATGTCCAATAATTCATTATTGAGATCATGGTTTCATGGTTATGATTCAATGTTGATTGCTTGATCAATGAGATGGAGAAATCCCTAGCAACACCCATGTCACAATTCATCGGTATCTTATGAAATCATTGGTTATCAAACCATTACTAACTCCGCACTCCACAATGATGTTTGACTCTCATAATCATTTTTTTCGAATATAGTGACACAACAATCTCAAGCATGGTAAATTGTTGTTTCCTTGTCACCCTTTGACTCTGATCGCTAGATTATTTCTTAGGTTTGAGTGTTGAGTGAACCACCAAAAATAATAGTGATTACATGGACTCCTGGTAAACAACTTCTTTGAGTTATATTCTAGCATGGTATAAACCAATTAGCTTTGTTAAATCACTCTAAAATTGTGTATTTGATGTCACCTATAGCCATTCCATCGCCTTGACTATGTGAGGTCAAATATTTTTTATAGCATCATTTTCCTATAGGATTCAATTCATATGCATTCACCTTGGTTTAATTAATATATGAATCTTGATGTGATGGCATTGGCTAGAATAAAGTGTTTGGCATAGATGGAGTGTTGGCCTACACTTCTAATTAAACAATTTTATCAATTGATTGGGTTTGCATAGCAAAGTTGTAGAGATAGGGTTTAGGAGGATTTGAATCCTCTATTGGATAGGGATATCGATACCATAAGCATTGGAACTAATTATATCAAGCACAAAAAGAGGTCAGAGTATTTATTTTTGTAATATGGATCCATGTTGACGAAATGAATAGGCCATAGGCCTACCATTTATGGATCATAAGGTATTAGAGCAAGTTTTGAAGACTTGCCAAAGACCCGCATGGTAAACACCTACAGTGAGTACCAAAATAATGGAGAAGCATTGCGGCCAAGATTATTTTGGAGCAGAAAACCTAGAATGGCAGGAATACCTCATGAAGAACGTGACAGGGAAGATTTGGAAGCTAGGTTTGTGTGGTTGGAGAAAAGCATCGCTACATTGACAGAATTGGTAACACAATTTTTCGTGAAGAAGGATAAGGAGGCAAACTCAACATAGATTAAGCATGAAGAAGACAAGGCAAACCGAGAACATTCCATGTGCGAGAAGCTAAGTGACTTGGATAAAAAATAGTTATTTTTCTTCATCTTCCAATCTTCCTTTCAAAGTTAAAGCGAAGTTGAAATACCCATTTTTGATGGACACGTTAATGTTGAAGTCTTGAATAGTTGGTTGAAATTAATGGAAGTTTATATTATCCTTTATTAAATACAAGAAATAGAGCAGATTTCTTTTGCTCATTGGAAGGTGACTAGACATGCTATATTCTAGTGGGAGAACTATGTGAATGCATTGACGATAGGCAAGAATCCCATGGTTACAAAATGGAAGGACTTCAAGGCATTGTTGAAGTCACAATTTTATCCCATAGGCTACAAAGAGGAGCAGCTCGTGAAATGGCAGTACCTTTGGCAAGAATAGGGACAAGGGGTGAAAGAATACACTTCTGAATTCATGAGGCAAGCCATCAAGTTGGGTATCTCTTTGGAAGATCCAGGAGTGGTGGTGAAGTACCTTGTTATGAACCAATGCCTTGAAAATGATAAAAAATTAATGAATAGCACTCCACTTCGAGGGAGAAACCTCTTTTAACAATATATTCAGTGTACAAGATGAGATAAGATGATCCTAAGACCAGGTCTCCTTGGTAAATGTATAGGAGAGAAAGGGTACAATTATAATGAAAGGGTACAATGAAGGGTTCTATCCTACATACAAATATAACACTAGAAATGTAACAATTCAATATCTAGGGATTAATAAGGGGTTTTATACTTAACATGGGGCTTTGTTCGGGTCTTAACATGCTCCTCCCCTTCAAACAAGTGTTGTACTCAACACTTGACTAACTGCGAGTGAATCTACATGAAGAAATCATCTTCTCATGTTGCCTCTTCCACTGGTAGGTTCTTCCATTAGATGAGGTACTCAATAATTGCTCGATTTCGTAGTTGCTTAATCCTTGTTTCAAGGATTGTTTCTGGTTCTAGTGTGATTTTCCCTTCTTCATTAATCTCTTGTAAAACAGTTTGGACTGGAATCTTATCACTAATTACCTTCTTTAAGCAAGAAAAATGGAAGACTAGAGGTACACATGAAGATGGAGTCAACTCCAATTTGTAAGCCATACTTCCAATCCTTTGCAACACCTTATAGGGGCCAAAATATTTGGGTGCTAATTTATTGTCCTTCTTTTGTTGCTTGGGGGACATATGTTTATATGGTTGTAGTCTCAAAATACCCAATCCCCCACTTCAAATTCCCTTTCATTGCAATGTTGATATACTCGTTGTTTCATCCTATTTTGTGTCATAACCAAGTTGTCCTTCAATAGTTTGAGAACCTCTTGTTGGTTCCCTATGTGGTCCTCCATCTCCTAAATCTTTGTAGTCCCTTTCAAGGGAGATATGATGGATGGAGGATGATATCCATAAAGCGCCAGAAATGGGGACATTTTTTATGAAGTATGGAAGGATGTGTTGTACCGCCATTCTGCCAAAGGAAACCACTTGACCCATTGTGTATGTTTATCATATGCAAAGTAATGAAGATATCCTTTTTAGCCATATATGAAAGTAATTGCAACTTCTTAGTGTGAAAAGTATAGATGAGGCGAGCAAGAAGTCTCTTTATATTGAGTTGGACTCCAAGAAGGGGAAACAACATGAAGGCCAAGAAGAAACCATCAAGAGAAAAGATAAGAAGATGGTAGCCACAGGTGAAAAAATGAGGGATCCTAATAGGCATTGCAAATATTATGATGTGGATAGGGACGTGGAAGAGAAGTGTTGGAAACTTCATCCAAAATTGCATCCAAAGTGGTTGAATTCCAAGAGGAAAGCAAATACAACTACCGAGATGAAATAAGAAGTGGTAGAAGCCACCTCCGATCTAGATGAAGCCATAGTTTGCACCAAATTACAGTAACCAAATGCAAGTGGAGATAAGCATGCACTATTTCAATTCAAAGTTCAGGTGAAGAACTAGAAGGTAAATTCTTTGCTTGACAATGGTTCTCACTGTAATCTAGTTTATGAAACATTAGTTGATGAACTTGGTCTAGCAACTTATGATCTAGTCTAGCTAAGTTCACTCACATGGTTACAAGAAAATCTATCATGAGAATCACTTGGAGATGTAAAATCAAGTTTGCATTAATGTTAGTTATGTTGATGAAGTAGAATGTGAAGTTGCACCATTAGACATCTGTGAAGTGATGTTTGGTAGCCCGTACCTGCAAGATATGGATGCTACTTTCTACAAGAGAGAAAAAAAATATCACTTGGTCAAGGGTGCCAAGGCATACTTCATCAAAGCACATAACAAGAGAGAGAGAGAGAGAGAGAGAGAGAGAGAGAGAGAATAACTCCTATAGAAAAAAAAATAGGGGTAGAGAAGAAAGCAACATGCAACCTTCTTCGGTGATGGAATGGTGAATATGGAGAAGCAAATAGAGGTCATGTGCTTCCATCTCGTCAATGATCTATCTTTTGGAGACCAAAACTCTCCCAATTGGGAGATGTGATCCGAAAGCAATCCAAAATAAACATGAATGGAGAAAGACTTAGTTTTATGTGAATTAATCGATGAATGAGAAGCATAGTGAAATGACAAAAAGGTGAATTAATCGGTGAATGAGAAGCATGGTGAAATAAAAAAAAGGTGAGGGTGATCATTGGCGTGCTAACCACACTCAGTCACCTACTCGTCCATCAAAATGTGGAACCTTGACAGCTGTAAGAAAGACATAAAATAAAGGGAGTGTTGCAATGGGGAGTCAAAGCATCAAGGAAGCCTAACCTTTTGGTTTCCACCAAAAGAAAAGAAGTTGCTCCTAGTTGTATAATAAAAATGCAGGCAAAAGGTAGAAGAAGGGGTTATTCTGGCATAAATAAGAAGGAGACTCAAAATCGAATTCTTGTAGAGCAGACTACCAATGGCCCAAAGAGCTATGATACTTTGTAAATCTTTGTAATTGTTGATAATAAAGATTAAGCATTGCCATTCCAAGCCATTTTTCCCAAATTGGGTTTCCAAGGTAAAATTACCATCTCATATGGTCAATTACTGTGTGGTTTCATTTAATCTATGTGTGACTAAGTTTCTTTGTTCATTGATTACAAAGTTGCCTAAGCATGATGAGCACATATTTCCATTTAATTTTTTGTTCTTTATCACCAAATTGATAGTGCCCCACCAACGTTAGCATTGTTGTTCATTCACCTACAACAATCAATTTCAGTTTGTTGTTTATTTCATGTGGATTCTATTGTGAGATAGAGCAACGTTATGAGTTTGATATTAGTTTTGGCTTGAACACTTCAT
Source organism: Picea sitchensis (assembly GCA_010110895.2). Taxonomy (NCBI): domain Eukaryota; kingdom Viridiplantae; phylum Streptophyta; class Pinopsida; order Pinales; family Pinaceae; genus Picea; species Picea sitchensis. The sequence goes on along the minus strand of SNQJ01S0016874.1, from coordinate 82,938 downwards.
CATGTCTCATTCGATGGGAAAATTCACCAACACAATACTTTTTTAAATACCCACAACATCCAAGAATTCATTATTGAGATCATGGTTTTATGGTTGTAGTTCAATGTTGATTGCTCGATCAATGAGATGGTTAAACCCCTAACAACACCCATGTCATGATTCATTGGTCTCTTATGAAATCATCAGTTAGCAAATCATTGCTAACTCCACACTCCCCAATGTTGTTTGACTCTTATAATCAATGTTTTCCTTTGAGTGAATTGGCGATGCAAATACACACAGAGACATAATGATCTCAAGCCTGGTAAATCATTGTTCCTTGTCACCCTTTGACTTTGATCGCTTGATTATTTCTTGGGTTTGAGTGTTGAGTGAACCACCAAAAACAATAGTGATTGCATAGACTCTTATTAAACTACCTTCTTTGAGTTATATTCCAACATGGTATAAGCCAATCATCTTTGTTAAATCACTCTAAAAAATTCTATTTGATGTCACCTACAACCATTCCATCACCTTGACTATGTGAGGTCAATTTTTTTTACAATGTCCTTTGCCTACATGATTCTACTCATATGCATTCACCTTGGTTTAATTAATACATGAAGGTTGTTATGATGGCATTCATAGATGGAGTGATGCGTTGCACTTTTATTTAAACAATTTTATTGGTTGATTGGGTTTGTGTAGTAGATTTATAGAGATAGGGTTTGAGAGGATTTGAATCCTCTATTGGACTAGGATACTAGCACCATAAGCATTGGAACTAAGTATATCAAGCACAGAGAGAGGTTGAATTATTTCTTTTTGTTATATGGATCCATGTAGATAAAACAAATAGGCCACATGCCTATTGTTTACGTAGAATACGATATCAAAGTTGGTTTCAAAGAGTTGGAGAAGATCTACATGGTGAACACCTGCAACGGGTACCAAAACAATGGAGAAGCATTGCTACCAAGACTACTATGGAGCAGAAAACCTAGAATGACAGGAATATCTCATGAAGAATATGACAGGGAAGATCCATAAGCAAAGATTTGCTCCCCTCGAGCAAAACATCACGCTATATTGATAAAATAGGTAACAAATTTATTGGTGAAGAAGGACAAGGAAGAAAAGTCAACAGAGATTGAGCATGAAGAAGACAAGGTAGATCGAGAAGATTCCACGTTCAAGAAGCTAGGTGACTTGGGTAAAAATAGTTATTTTTCTTCATCTTCCAATCTTCCTTTCAAAGTTGAAGCGAAGCTTGAAATACCAATGTTTGATGGGCATGTTAATGTTGAAGTCTTGAATAATATCTTGGCTCACAAACCTACATGTACATTTACATCTTGGATTTCAGCCAAGGGGTATTACATTCCCCTCCCCCTTATTTATGCATTTTCCTCAGTGCATTATATACTATGTACAGTAAAAAAATTCTTCAAAAATATTCATGCTCTTGAAGCTTGTTGTCCTTCTGGTGTTGTTCTCTCCAAACATCATATGTATTCTTGAGTTGCCCCTTCCTTGTTGCACTCACCCTTCCAGGCTCATGCATCCCTTCACTACTCCGCAATCCTTCAATAATCCATCTTGCTAAGGATTTCACACACAAGGAGAGTGCCAACTCCACACTAGACACCCACTAAGGGTTTGCACTTTGGCAATCGTAGGGCTTCAATGTCCCAATAATAGCCTTTCTTTCCAAGCATTCCAACTTTAATATCCTTTTTCTCATGTTTACCACACACATATAGTCATCACGAGACAATATCATAACAATCTCATTTAGAAATTCAAATTGGTTGTATAAGGAAATTTAAATTTTCCCAAGTATGAGACTCCATCTCATAATTTTCTTGGTTGTTGTAACAACATGCATTAGTTCTTTCTTATGGCCTTTAGTAGTGCCATACTTGAGACTACTTGTTCTGCAATACTCCCATCTTGCATCCAGCCCAAAAGATTATTAGTATATCATGTACAATATACTTTTATTGTAATACTTACAAAAGCTCACAAATGATTTCAAGGTTGTCTACATTTAACAATTCAATCACAGTTATCAATCTATTTATTAAATGGAATGAGAGTATCATTCCCTGCACATGTAGTATAAACAATTAAGCTTCTCCTTTCTTCTAGACATAGTTATTTTCATTACTCTGTTTCCCTGATAGAGATTTCATGTAGCCAATCTTCATGTGACTACTTTAATCTGTGACTCCTTTGTTGCAATATCTAACAACTCCTTAAATGTGTTCAACTTCATGAGTTATTAATAATTACCTCATTTCGGATATTAGCTTAATCATTCCATGAAATATCATATATGCATGCATTCTATAAATGCATTCAAGCATAAACAATTTTATCTTAGCATGCATGTGTGCAAACTACCACTTTCACACTTTCATGGTCTATTCATGCATACTATTCAATGCACCCTTGCATTGCTTTCAGAATATTATTTTATCTAATTCATGCATCCCACCATTATGGATGGAAAGGTCTAGCCAATGCCTTGACACATCATCCATACACTTTACCTTGCTTGCTCAACCATTTGGATGCCTTCCTTTTCGTCCCAAACACTACTACACCAAGAATAAAATTATGTGGTGCTTTTCTGTGTTGGCAAAAAGGTTGCAATCCAAACATTAATTATAGTAGGAAGTTCTTTGGATACCTATGTGGCACTATAGCATTTCCATATCCAAGCATGTCATGGTCTCACACATGGTTAGATTTTTTGGCATTCACTTCTATAACATGGTCACACCCCTTTATTTTCTTTGGTTATTAACTCATAACCAACAGATCATGACATATTGTTATGTCATATGTATGCATTCAAAAGCTAACCAACTTTCGTAACTATATTAGACCTTCGGCCTTCACCATTCCAAGTGGTATATCATTATTTTAAATGCATTCAAATACACACAATATTATCACTTCAAAAGTTATAATATGATTGAGGGAATTCTTACCTAAATTCTCGTCATCATTCATGTAACATAGGTACATCAAATTCATACCCGCACAACTGTCTTTTTGTGCATTTGATGCTACCTGATTGACGGGTAACTTGTAGAAACTTACAGGTTTTCTTTACCAACCTAATGTGCAACAATTATCCCTCCTCATTGTCCTCATATGGATGGCTATCAACAATAACATCATCAACAACACTTTCGGTTGTGCAATGAGTTCCACTTTTTCCTGGGCACAATATTCATGATTAGCAATCTTTCAGCTAACATAACCTATTTATTCCATATATAACATTTGACTATTCTGAGTATACAACATGCTATATGAATTCTCAAACATTTTCACATGCATTAATGCATATCTACATGTACTAAGAGTGCATCCTTAACATGCTCATAATGCATATGCATTTTGCCTTCTTGTGTTATGTATGGTTGTCCAACATGCCAAATCATGATTGTTGCTACAACACTTGCAACAACCTCTTTCTTTCTTTGCAACTCTCTTTATTGTTCCTGGTCATCCTTGACTCTCACTGAATTTTCATGTACCCTTTCGTGCTCTTTCTATAACCATTGAGCACAATTTATTGCTTCCATGAGCATTTTTCAACCAAACCACTCATAACCAATTTTTGTATTTCTGGCCATACATTATGCTGTTATTTAATCTTCAACATTTATCTATTTCTTGGATCCACTTGACCCAACTTTATCTTGCTGAAATCTTCAACATCCAATTACTTTACTGAACCAAGATGATTCAACTTGTCATGTCCAAACACTTCAACTGTTACAGTTACTTGCACTATTCTCTTCACTTTCCTTAACCCATTTGGGTTTCAAACTTGACTTTCATAGTCAAATCTTCCAGCATACTATAATTCTGCACAAATGTCTTCTTTTCTAGTTGCATAGAGATCAACTAGAAGAAATCAACATTACTTTTACCGACCATCATAACGCCAGTGGTACTTCTAGTCCCCTAGAATAACACCCATAGATCCTTTCCACTTGAGATGGTTATTTTCAAGGCTCCTCTCTTTTGCATACCATAACAAACATATAACCATTTTATTCTTCATGGATATTATGGATTTTCATTATGAGAATCACTTCCCTACTTGGATCCTTTTGATGTGGCATCCCAATCTGCTTTGGGAATGCACTCAACACTTATAGAATGCACCCAGCATTCTCTTTATCCATCAACAAACTTCATTTATTGTTGTCATGGTTCTTTGAATGTTGCAATAGATTCAAAATAACTTAGCATCCAACTCATGGCACCTTCGTCCATTATCTCAATATGCTCAAGGACTTGGATCAATCCTAGAATATAACCCTTCTTCCATTTGTGGAATACTTCTTTCTTGAAACCTGATTGCACCCTCTTAAAGAATTTCTTCACAAAATGCCTTCTTTATGCATATCTTGGCACTCTTTGGCATACATGCACTGTCATTACTTCGCCTTTGAAGCTATGTCATTCATACCATGCTTCCCTTGCACCATTCTGATAACAATAATGGAGGTATTACTCCATAACTGCATACTAATCCTTGGAGATAATGCACATTATATCCATGTATATGCTCTATCTTTATTTATCAGAAGATTGACATCTTGACATATCAAACCTTTCTTGAATAGGTTTGCCACAATGTATTTCTTTATTCTTACATTGACATCTTTTGGAGTGAATGATATTTCACTACTTCATCCACTGACTGATTTACTCTTACACCCAGATCCCACTTGAACACTCTGGTTAACACAAGTGGATTTCTTATAGTGGATTCCTTTACACATAATTTTTATCTTCTCAGACTCCCAAGACTTCATGGCTGCCCTTAGATTCCTACCTTAACATTATCCATTTATGGCTTTTGATCTTCTTGTAAGGAATCCTTGACATAACACCATGTATTCAAGTGTCTATGCTCATACTTGGTACCTAGTCCAAACCCTTTTATCTTTTGCCTAATCCACTTTTCATCATTTTTGCATCTCCATGTGTACATGTTGTACATGCATTATCATGAATTCCAGATGGTCTCTTTCTTACCCAATATCCCTAATTGATATGCACAATTGTCATCTAGAATTCTCTTTTAAAGATCAGAGTACCATCAAGAATCTTCCAAATAACTTGTTTCCCCAAAGATGTCTAATCCTTGCAACTTCCTTAACAAACCACATTCACATATTAAAGAACTGCTTTTGTCCTTCTTTCTTCATATATGCAGCTTCCTTTGCATCTGCTTTGTTGTATTGTAATCATAACATCTGAAAAATACATGCACTTTTTCTTTTTTCTTTTGAGTTACCAGAAATCTTCTTCTTCTCTTTTTTTTTTGACTTCCTGTGAATTCTACAACTCAATTCATTTTTCTAGTTGTATACATGGACTCCTCTATCCAAGAATTTTCCCAAGACTGCTTTCTTGCTCAAGCAACATAGCTTCAACACTCAACTACCGTCTGACCTTCTCTTTGGATTTAATCTTGACCATTGGTATGCTATCATTGGCCATTGAATGATCAACATGACCCTTAAACTCCGTAATCATCCCATCGAGACTCTGATTCAATCTTAGTCGTCGAAATATTTTCCCATACTTAGAAACTTTTCTTAAGTTTGCTTCATCGCAGGTTCATAACCCATCTTTTAATCTTGTTACTTTGTCCTCACGTTTGACAAAATATCCACACTTAGCCTTTTTCTTGAAATCTATTGCGCTCCACATAGTGTTACACTTCTTCTTCGCCACATTCTTCCCACTCACGAAGTCTTGGTACTTAGTTGCATTTCAAGAGTTCATCGTGGGTCTGTGATCCTTTTACCATTCTTCCATACCCATCAACCAATCCGTTCGACCGATCCACTATACTTAGCCAAATCTCGAGACTTCATCGCACTCCTCGGTACTTCAACACTTGGCCAAATCTTGGGACTTCATCATGCTCCGCGGTACTTAAACACTTAGCCAAATCTCAAGACTTCACCATTCTCCACGGTACTTCAACACTTAGCCAAATCTTAGGACTTCACCGTGCTCCATGATACTTCAACACTTAGCCAAATATCAGGACTTCACCGTGCTCCGCGATACTTCAACACTTAGCCAAATCTCAGGACTTCACCGTGCTCCACAGTACTTCAACACTTAGCCAAATATCGAGACTTCAACGTGCTCTATGGTACTTCAACACTTAGCTAAATATTGAGACTTGAACGCACTCTGCAATATCCTCCACACTCGTGAAATATTGACAATTAGTCTCATTTCAAGACTTTGTCGTGGGTTCGCGGGTTTGTGGTGTTTTCCTCCACACGTCTGATCCCCTTTGCGCTCCATGATGACTTGAAACTTATACCAATTCCAAGATTTCATCGGGGATCAACAGAACATGCAGGCATCCCGCTACCATGGCTCCATGTCACCTACCATTTGTCACTATTTCCACCGTGTACTTGCCACCATAGTAGTACATGTCACCCTTCTTCCACGTCATCTAAAACATGGCCTCCACGACATGCTAACATCATCATACAGAAAAGTACCCAAACTCTTCCACTTTTGCCATTTCTATTTTTTGAAAAACGCCCAATTTCAAAATTCTTGGCTCGACCTCCACTGCAGCTCTGCTACTTTTTCATTTTGCTCAATTATAGGTCAAAAATGCCCAAATTGAGATTTAGAGTTGGGAATTTTTAATTCTTGATTCCATTCCTTCCATTATTCATGAATTTTCTCACAAATTCTTTCTTAATTCCATATGAATTCTTTTGTCAAACATATCAGAGACATGTCTTTGAGATTTAAAATTTTGCAACTTACATCTCTAGCATCTTGCTAGCTGGCCCATGCAGGCTCGATGTTGAACCTTACGCTCTGATACTACAATGTAACTTTCCCAACCCTGAGCTAGGACATGCCACACAAAATCCCATCTTCTAACACAACTACATTTTCAAATTTCCTTTAAATTCCTTCGAGTCACAATATAATGTAATCTCTTTGCCAACAAACTCAAGAAATGGCTCTAATACAAAATTGTAACGATCCTCATTACCAACATACTCAAAGATCCAAGCTCTGATACTACGGTGTCATGTCCCTAGCCACACAGGTTGGCCACGTGACACTAGTTCTGTTCTTTTCATCCTATTAACTTAGAATGCCCTGCATATGAGCACACATGGAGTTCTGCAACATATATAAACCATGCATAAATATATAAACAATTACAACAATTGATTAAATATATTACACACAATAGACATCTTGCAATTACACATAATAGACACTTATCTTTTATGAAAAACACCAATTGCGTGCAGACCTCAGAAGCTCTTCCCAGCCATAGATTCTGCTGCTCATAAACTCCCAGCAGCAGGTCACCCCCGAGCTGAGACTAGAAATCCACCAGGGAAGGTTTCCCAACACAGACTAAGGTTTATACTTAGCAGTTAATCCCAAGTCAAGGTGCCAACTGCTACAACTAACCTATAGATTCTCATTTCCCACATGGTTGCCCCACCCCATGAAGTGTGCCCCTTCTTTGCTCAATAGTCCTCCGACTACCCCACTTCCCTTTCAGGGCTTCAACAACATGCCAGAAAGAAAGTCTTAGAGCCCTATAGCTATTTCCCAGCCCACCAACAAACAATCTTCGACAATTCTCTCACAAGAGAGAGATTGCCACAGGCCTGACAACCCACTTCTTCATAGTACACGGGCATGACAACCCACCTCCTCCAATTATAGCATCTTGATACTCTTGTTATCAGTCACTCACCAGAGATTTCTCTATCCAGGTGCCAGAATATCGTGACAACCTACAGATGGTAAGAGTCTAAGGCTCCCATCCTTTCCCAATGATGGTGAGATCTCCCCATATGGACACTTGTCCTCATGAAGCTTCATGAGCTCCACTTGTATACGCTTCTCCACTCTTAGAATCTTAGATTAAGATATCTCAAGATTTGGGCCTTGGGGAATATTAAAATAATATCTCTCCAACTTGAGACCCCTTTCCCCTTAGTGGAGTTCTTAGTCCCCCCATACTCTTTCGTCTGATTGGTCTGTGTTATCCCTGATTTCTAGGGATAGCTAGGAGATCATGTCTCGAGGCCCACAGGTCCTAGACATGGAGTACCGAGAGAAGGATTGACTTGAGCATGGCCCTGGAGGGCCCATCTTTCTTCTTCTTCGCCAGATTTGTCCTGTCAGCAGCAACAACTTCCATCACCATGGCTTGGACTTGCATCAGAGAAGACTCTTGCTCCATGAGGTAATTGGTCCAGGTATCATGGTATGTGTCATGTTTGATCGTTATAACTTTCTTATATATGCATCAGGTTCCTTGCATTTCTGACAACTGCTTGGATCTTACA
>SNQJ01S0016874.1:60351-74541 GCA_010110895.2 Picea sitchensis | reverse complement strand
CATGGAAGGTTTACAACTAGGGTTTGATTATGCATTCTTCATGATATGTAAGTGAATTTTTCATGCAAAACTTCTTAAGTGAATGGTTGTAGGCTTAATTTCTTACATTTTGCTATTATATTATATTGTTGAATCTTGAAACCTTAGGTAGGAAGCACACTAGTAGGTCATTGCTATATGTCCCCATGTTTGAGAAATAGTTTTAGCCATTGATAAAGGAAGATATAGCCTAGCCGTTGCTACACTTTTCTCCCTTTTTCTGAGTTAGCATTAAAGTTATAGGTTGAAGAGAGGAGACGTCCTAGGCCTAGTTGAATCTACACCTAGGGTTTTAACCTTCTAGGGTTTGAAAAGCCTTGCTCCTGCAACACTTTTCTCCCTTAGATCTGTACTTTGAAGCTAGCCGTTTTGCCAAGTGTGTTTAGAGAAAGAGGAAGGAGCATGAGGCCTTGCTTAAGCAACACCGGAATGAGCCTCCTTCCCTTAGGGTTTTGATTCTAGGGCCCTGCCATTGCAGCACCATAGAACCCTACCCTCCAGTCTCTAAATTCTAAATCCTCCCAAGATTTATTTTGCCCTTGCTTTTGACTCCATTTTACCCTAAGGCACTGGTTAGACTTACAACGTTGAGCTTGTAGTGTGCAAAATCATCTTTTAAAACTTTATTCTTGAAACCCTAACTAACCCTAACACTACTAACCTAGGCTGACGTCATACTTGACGCAACAACCTTTCTAACTAGCAAATAAGCAATTAATGACGACGTCAAGCATTTATTGAGCTATTGTTGATTGAAAATACTGTTGGCTTGATCATTATTATAGACATTGATGAATTGGTGCTCTTCTATAGACTATTTAGCAAAACGTTGACCTCATTCTGTCTATTATATTGCTTGTTAAATGAAATCAGATAATTAAGAAGTACTAACCCTTTGAATTATAACTTGCAAATATACATATTGTGTTGTTATTGTCTTGTTCCGGGCAGGTCTTCTCAACAGGGACTTCACTTCTTTATTAGCTGATTAGCCTGATTATCTAATACCGGTGGTAACTTGAGAGGAGGGGAAACCTTACTTCTTGACCTTATATTCTTTGCCTCTTCAAACCCCAGGTTACCGGGGACGTCTCCCCTGGGCTAACCTCCCTAAACAAAAAGAACCTCCCCATCGAGGCGACAGTGGATGGGGAAGGTTCCTGTTACGCCAGTTTGTCCACTATCCTGTAGCCTATGACCTAAAATACAAACTGCGCGATAACAATCTGCATCAACGATGTATTTTATTAATAATATGCATGATACACATTAGAAGATCTTGAAATCATACTAGCACTGTGGCCACTAAACATATATACAATGACACTTAGGCCCAAAATATCTTGGCTCACGAGCCAACGTGTACAATTACATATTGGGGTTAAGCCTAGGAGTATTACAACCTCTGATTTGGATGAAGCCATAATTTGCACTACATTGTAGCAGACAAAGGCGAGTGGAGATAAACATGCACTATTTTGAATCAAAGTTCAAGTGAAGAAACAAAAGGTCAATGCTCTGTTTGATGATGGTTCTTAACGTAATCTCGTTTCTAAAACATTAGTTGATGAGCTTGGTCTAGAAACTTATGATCCAGCGCAGCCAAGTTCACTAGCATGGTTGCAAGGGAAATCTGTTATGAGAATCACTTGGAGATGTAAAATCAAGTTTGCCATTAATGCTAGCTATGTTGATGGAGTAGAATGTGAAGTTGCACCATTAGACACTTGTGAAGTGACATTAGGTAGCCCATACTTTTGGGATAGGGATGCTACTTTCTACACAAGAGAAAACAAATATCGCTTGGTCAAGGGTGGAAAGGCATACTTCGTCAAAGCACATAATGGGATAGAGAGAATAACACCTATAGTAGCAAAACAAGGACATATAAGCAAACAACAAGCAACCTTCTTCAGTGATGGAATGGTGGATATGCATAAGCAAATGGAGGTCATGTGCTTCCATCTACTCAATGGTCCAACTTTTGGAGACCAAAAGCCTCCAAATGGGGAGGTGTGCTTCAAGATAAACATGAGTGGCCAAAGACTCAGTTCTATGAGAATTAATAGGTGAATGAGGATCATAGTGGAATAACAAAAGGGTGAGGGTGATTGTTGGTGTGTTGGCCACATGCTTAGTCACCTACTTGCCCTCCTATTAAACACAACTCTCTGTCTACATTGTGATGATAACACATAATGCTTAGTAACCAATTCTTTGCCCATCCATTTCCATCTGTTTAAGCAATGCACACACATATGTCACTATCACATTATGACTACAACCATGAGACCACACACACCCTCACACATCTTGATAAATATATGGCTATATGCAGTGGACATAACACACATTCTTCCTATTCAAACACTATAGGAGATTGCGCGCGCGCGCGCACACACACACAAAGACACACACATCTTGATAAATATATGGTTACATGCAGTGAACAAAACACACATTCTTCTTATTCAAACATTGCATGAGATTGGAGCAGGCCACACGATGGTTGTAGATGCTTGGTCAAATGCATAAGCTTGAGGAAATTATGTTGACGTTGCATATAACAAATTATGGCTTGAAAAAGACAAGGAGATAGTTGTAGGCTTAACTTAGCAATCCAATCAAAATGAAATCAACCATAATATGTTGTGGTATGTATAGGCATTATAATCAATTGAAGATAAGTGAGTTCTAAGTGTAAAGTGCACATATTCTCCCAACTTTTTAACCAATGGCTGCGAAGTGAAAGCAACTTTGATTTCCAACAACACAATTACAAAATCGGTCTGGGGAAGGAAAATTACAAACACCAACTCATTTTATCGAGCCGTCGATATCCTCTAGCACTCATACATACAATCTAGGGCAACCATCCATTGTGGCCATCATAATGTCTTAGGGCAGAGATAATGTACAATATTTCGCAAATCAAAATTAAATGAGATACAATAGGAATTCTCCAAACAAAGCATTTAAACCAATAATTAAATGAATCCACACAACGATTAAATGAATCTACATAGTAATAAAACACACAATGAACACAAAACTTTACCCTAGAAACCCAAATGGGAAAACCAACATCGAATGACTTTGCTCAACATTGTTTCTCAACAATTGCATAATCACAATTAGATTTTTCCTCTATAGAGTTTTTATATATTACAATCTTAGAAATCTCTCATGCAACCCTTCTCTTCTATGCTAAAGAACCGTTTCTCCAACGCTATGCAAAAGGTTAAATCTACATAGTAATGAAACACACAATGAACTCATAACTTTACCCAAAAACCCAAATGGGAAAACCAACATTGAATGGCTTTGCTCAACATTATTTTTTCAACAATTGCATAATCACAATTAGATTTTGGCTCTCTAGAGCTTCTATAGATTACAATCTTAGAAATCTCTCATGCAACCCTTCTCTTCTATGCTAAAGAACCCTTTCTCCAATGCTATGCAAAAGGTTATAGGAAGAATGGGCCTGTTGGGATTAGTTAGAAGGTTGGGCGTCCCCAACTCTTTAGCTTCCAACTCCAACGCTCTTCCTCCTTTGTCCTCTTGCTGGCAACATTCCTATTCATGGTTCATTTATCCTTATCTTTTTCCTTCCTTTTCTTCTTTTAATCTTTTAATTGTTTTGTGCCTTGGCTATACGACACTCTAGAGGTGAGCAATAGTAGTTTGGACAAGTGTGGGGCCCTTCACACGATCAACCATTCCTCCCGCCTCATCGTCAATCTTGTAGCCTCGGGCTTCCTCCATAGCTAATCTACTGATATTGCCAAATTATTTTTATTAATTTGAGCATTAAAACTATTCGATTTTTATTTGAATCCAAGTTTAAATCATAAAAAGAGAAATTAAAATATAATATATTGTTAAAAAATACTATCATTCGTGGATTTATAAGAGATATACCTACCTATTTATAATAAAAAAAAAAGAATAATACACTATAATTTATAAATTTATTTCTTTTTGTTAATTAAAGGCAATTTACCAAGAATCATATTATTTCTCTATGACTATGTTATATAATTCCATCATAATTATTTTTAATACAAATCATAACTGATATAAAACTATAAACTTTAAATAATTAATTTTAATAAATTATATATCTAATATTAATTAAAAATATGTCACTTTCTGAAAATATAAAAACATTTCATTAAAAATGACTAGCATCTTGTAAGTTTTGATTACTTTCTCAAAAGTGGGCCCTTTAACCTCCCAAGGACAAGTTTTTGAAAGAAAAGTCTAAAGGTATGATTCAATATACTAGGGGAACCTTTAGTAAAACAATGTGTTATCATTTTGAAAGAAAAGTCTAGACATATGATTCAAAGTGCAACGGAATCTTAGTGGAACAATGTGTTACTCTCTTTCATGTTCAAGATGTTCTCTCGGCTTACAATTAAATAATATTATGTTGTAAAGGTTTTACTACCAAATGTCAATGCATATTGAATTTCATGGCTTACGTGAAGGTGAAGGTTTCAAGGGACGATTTAGGTCAAGTTTCAAATCGTTAATCGAAGTTATGATGATTTATGTAGATTTAAATTTGGTTAAATTCTCTAAAGATATGGTTCAATTATACATATATTTTGCATAATGGTAGAGTTGTAGAGTTTTATTGATGTATTAAATTTTTACTGGATTTTTATTAAATTTATGTTTGAAAATTATGTTCAATTTATTATAAGATTAGCTTATTTCGTATGATTATTGTTATATAAAATGACAGAAATTATAGTTACATGGACACACCACTTTACTTCTAAAGTTGTACGGATGAGCTTTACGTGACATCTTGGTGCTATGATGTGTAGGGTCCCTGAAGAGAGCCCATATTAATATATATGGAGTAAGTTAATAAGTGGTCAAACTCATTCTTTTTATGGTGGAAATTCCTTTTTAAATCCGACAAAATTTTTGCTAGAAGTTATAGTTCAACTTCATTAATGGGAACTTTGACAATATGAGTCTTTGCCCTTATCAGTATTGACCCATTGCCAAATCATCATAATTTAAAAAAAATGAATGGATTCTGACCACTTTTTACCTCGACGGAAAAAATGAGTCACTAGAAAAGTTGAGCTTGTCCACTTATCAACTTACTTCCCCTTAGAGTAAGTTAAGAAGTGGACATACTCAACGCTTGTCCTGACATAAATGTTTCCTCAATCCAATAGGAATTTTGCTGAAAGTTATAGTTCCACTTGATTGATGGGAACTTTCACCATGGAATTTTGCTATCATGGGTTTTGGCCCATTTTAAAATTGATCCATATCACTAAAATCTCAAAAAGTGAGTGGATTGAAGAGAAACTTTGCCTTGCTAAAAAACTAAAAAACTCACCGGAAATGTTGAGGATGCTCCTTAATTTGCTCCTTCACCCTCTACCTAATTAAAGTTTGAATTACAAAGTTTTGTTTATTTAATCTATTTATAAAGCAATTCTGAGCATTACCTTATTAAAATATCCTACAAAGACCTCCAAAGCCATGGAGATATCATAGCAACATCATAAACATAAAGTTATCTTTAAGAAATTTGAGCGTTAAACTTCAAAATAAGAAAAAAACAACTCTTAGTAAGCTTTTTGGCAACATTAACTTGTAGGGCATTTTTTATTTGTTATCTATGTGAGGTTACAAACTATCTTAGTACAATGACATATCTCTATGTTAGGGTTTCATTTCACACTTCTTTTAAATTGTGTGTGCATTAACATTATTGTTAATGTGCGTTGTGAATAATCCCATGTCCATACAAATTGTGAGATGAGATGGTTTATAAGACAATTTTTTTTATTGTAACACTTTTTTTTTTTTGTTAGAGACGATGATCTATTCTCCCCTAACCCACTATCAAAATCTATTCATCATATTTCTCGCCTAACCCAATATTATAATCTATTTGTATATATCAAAATCAAGTATCAAAATTTAAAATTAACATGATACCCAATCATAAGACATATACCTTTAAAAAAAATATCCTAAATAAAATGCCAAAAACACCATTACCTACATCAAAAACTTATCCAAATCCAAAAAGTAAGTTTTCAAATGCAATTCCCTAGATTGATAATAATAATAATAATAATCTAATTTTAAGGTCACGATCAAGCCGACACTAAATTGTTATATGAAACCTCTTGTTTGTGGGACAAGGTACCATCTCCACGCAACGATTTGACTACTAAAATCTACGAAGATGTACATATCTAAGACGTAGACTAAATGTTCTAAGAAATGACGATTTTTTTTCGGGAACATTTACCCGACGAGAAATTGTTAGATTTGTAGATTTGAGTGATTATTTCTGTATAATCCGAGTGCCCCAAGGGTTTTTCATGCTGAATCCATTTCTACATTCATAAATGGATTTTGAACAACAAAAAATAGTAATTTGTGTAAATTTATATTGCCCAATTAAAATAAAAAAAACCATTTCGTAGAACAACTGGACAACGCCCATATCTAATTGAACATGAATTTTAAAATTACACATAAAATAATTGTTTAAATGAAAAACCAATAAAATTGCAAATAAAAAGCCGGAATATCTGAATCGACCGTTGGAATGACACCCAGTTTTGACTATGAATTTGAATAATGTTCAAAAAACCGAGCCGTTGGAGAGTCTCTTTATTTCATTTCGTACATTCAATTCATTTGTTAAGTGCGGTGAGTGACAGAGGCCGTTCATGCCTTTTATCTCCTTCACACTTAACCAAATCCTGTTATGCGAATTTAATTTTCCTGCAGAACCAGCGCAGATCACAGGTCGAAGGCGAGGGTTTTGGTGGCCAGCGTTTTGCCTGATTTCAAGTACCCATATCCAAGAAAAGGAGAAGATGTTCACGGACGGTCTGGATGAAAAAGCCCTGAACTGGGTCCGAGAGGTAAGTAGTTCATGATCCAACTTCATTTGCTGCATTGAAACGCCTTGGAAATATTCTTTTTCCCTGATTAAACTCTATCTTGTATCGATAAACAGGGATTGGACGTAAAACCCCATGTATATCCCTCTGAAAATATCAGCCCAAACCTTGTTACTGATCCTTTGATATACAATGCTGCCCGTGCTGCTAAGACCAAGAACTGGGGCCTTCCTGCCACAAAACTGTCCGGCATTCATTACCATTCAGGCTTGCTCAGCTCACACATTCCTCCCCATCTCAGTGGAAATGTTGTAATAGATGTTGATGATGACGATGACGACGATGAGAGCGTTGGCTCTGCGCCGGACCGGGATTTCTACGATTCATCTGGTGAGGAGAGGGATTCTTGGGATTCTGATCTGCAGGAAAACCCTCTATTGCATGACTATAAGGGCGTTGAGCAAGACCGGGGTCATCTTAAGCTGGCACGGCGCAATGCCGGATATGAGTACAGATGCAGGTATACTTATGATAGACTGCAGAAGCACAATTCTGACTCAGTTTCGATATCAGATTCTAAGAGTGGTCCTTGCGAGGCGAAAGGGAAAATGGATCCCCAGTTCCATGGGGAATCTGTGGGTAATGAATTAAGGCTTCGTTCCAATAGGCAGCGCTCCTGTTCTGGCACCGGATCTTCTGAGGATATCGATGGTCCGGAGGAGAAAGAGGACAATGTTGCAGATTATTGCAATGAGAGGCACATACATTCAGATTGCAAAGGGCAGGGGCTAGAGGCTAACGAGGTTAGCAATAATGCCTGGTTTCTCATGTTTTGTGTTTCTCTTTATGCAAAGTTGCAAACATATGTAGAGTTTTTTGTTCTGAGATGATTTGCTAGATCTTGAGGGCATTGTGTTTGCAATTGCAAACTCGGGGTTACTATTTCAAATCCTTTTAAGCCATTTCACCTGCACAAACAACACAGGGGTTGATGCTTTAACTGATGTATCTCACAATCAGGAACCTTAGTCTGAATCACTCTGGTGAGATCAAGGTCTTAGGTTATTGTGCTTACCATTTGCTTTGTGGTTTACAATGAGTGGTGCTTGATTAATGTCTGTTCTAAGGTTTATAAAAATAATTTCATACAATATGTCTATGCAGAAGATGGATCGAAGTGGCATTCATCAAGCTGGAAAGCAGGCACTTGATCCCGATGCGGAAGACCAAGTATTTGATATGCCTGGCCCCTATTTTTGTTTTTTTAATTTATCTAGAGTTGCTTCAGTATTTATGGTTCCTTTGGACAACAGAAGCAAGAACACTGACGTCAGGTTCCCCTGCTATTTGGTGGCAGGATTGTGACATCACTGATCTGAAACCCAGGAACTTGTCAGAAACGGGAACACCCAGTGCACCGCCAATGTTTGAATCTGGAACTGATATTCCTGATACAAATGATCAGAAGCCAGTACCATCTTACTCCACACAATCAGTAAAAGATAGCAGAGTCAAGATAGGGCCACAGAATAACTCGCCACTGGGATCAACAGAGTCAAGTCCAACATATGACAGGAATACAGATGGAAATCATTGCAGAGTACATGAAATAAATGATCAATATATAAGGTAACTACTTAGAGAAGCCTGCTTTTTCGTATTTAGAAACGTTTTGCAGAAGCTATCTGATCAGGTTGACGTTCATGTTATAAAAGATAATAAGCAACTTGGTTTGAGTGGCATGCCACTGGATGTGACGCTGAATAACAGTGAAAGCTCAATTTTGTGATATTGACAAAGTTTTCATTTTACAGACCTGCTTCTGAGGAAGAGGGAGTGCAAACCTCAGACAGACGAGCTGGTTCTCATCTCCCAACATTTTATGTCAGGTTGCATTATGTTTGCTTTTTATTCCATGCTTGTAGAACGATTAGGAGCTCATAGAAACTCAACTGAAGTAAATATTTTATATGCATGTAAATTTTCATTCCTTTTAAAATGTTTTTTGTCTTTTAACTTTGAGGCTTTATTTTACAATTATATGTTCCTCCCAGGTTTAGTTGATGAGGACCTTACCATTTTCTTGTTGCAGTGGTCATGGTGCTTGGCAGATTCTTATAGCTTATGAAGCATGTATCCGATTGTGTTTGCGTGCCTGGGCTACAGGCTGCATGGAGGCTCCAGAGTTCCTTAGAGATGAATGTGCTGTTCTGCGTAATGTTTTTGGGTACGTCATATCAACTCTGTTGTCATTCTGTTATATCTCCGTGAAAATATAACTATAACCTCAGTGGCACAAGCACTAAACGTGTTCCAAGATTTCTATTGTTAAAAATGACGCTGTCCGAGTTTGAAGTTTGTATCTCTCTATTAAACATTTATAGTTTTGTGTAATTTTCTGAAAGATGTGTCTGCCCTTTAACTATATGAAGGGCAGACACAGGCTGCATGGAGGCTCCAGAGTTCCTAGGCTACAAGAACTCTGGCTGCATGGAGGCTCCAGAGTGTCCGCCCTTTTGCGTGCCTGGGCTACAGGCTGCATGGAGGCTCCAGAGTTCTGCGTAATGCTTTTGGGTACGTCATATCAAGGGTTTGGGTAATTTTCTGAAAGATGTGTCTGCCCTTTAAACATATAAAAGGGCAGACACAGGCTGCATGGAGGCTCCAGAGTTCCTGGGCTACAGGAACTCTGGGCTGCATGGAGGCTCCAGAGTGTCTGCCCTGGGCTGCATGGGCTTAAGTACTAAGATAGTGCCGCTCCCTCTTCTTATTCTGGCTTCAAGTATGTTGTTGTTGTTGCTTTTGTGATCAATGTATATTCGGATAACCTGTTGATACGAAACTGGGCCCTTTCTTTACTTTTAGATGTTCAGATTCTAAATCTGTACCTTCCGTATGAGATTTATCTTTTTAATTAGTCATTGATAGTCTTATTCTTGAAAATGTAAGTGCAAGTTCAAATACAGAATTATTTGAAGTTATATGCATCATGAAATTATCTTAAACTGAGCGTGATAACCTCTGTATTTGAAGTTCTATACATCATGAAATTATCTTAAACTGAGCATGATATCAGATAACCTCTTAAGGGACATGGTATTTTGGATAAAAAATACAGGATTTTGAACATGGTAACTCCTAAACAGAGACGTCTTAACCATATCTTGAATAAAAAATACGGGCTTACCTAAAGTTCTGAAAAAATCGTGCTGAAAAACAACTGACGAGGTTACAGTAGTGTTTTCCTGAAGGAGATCTTCCAGAATCCAAAATTTATAATGGTGAAATGAAGCTACACTCAGAATTGCCTTTACTTCGCTAGAAAAGAGGATTTTGTCTACATATTATGTGGATATGGCCACCCTTTCCTTGTGTTACTCTCTTACAATGAAATAGGTTTGCTTAAATGACTGATGAGGTTAAAGCAGAATTTTTCTGATGAGATCTTCCAGAAACGAAAATTTATAAATGGTCAGAAATCAGTCAAAGAAGCTACACACAGAATTGCCTTTACTTGGCTAGCAAAGAGAATTTAGTCTATATACCATGCAGATATAGCCACCTTTGCCTTGTGCTACTCTCTGACAATGAAATAGTTTCAATCTGGACATAATCATGGGGGGAACACCTAGAATATGGAACTGAAATAAGTGAGGTAGCATCTGCTTCCATACGGTGGGTAAGAGACAACTAATGACCTCAAGTAAATGGGAGATCGAGTCCTATTTATATCAAACTTGTGTTGGACATACACATTGTCAGAAATAGATGAATACTGATCTATTTTTGTACCTTTTCTACCTACACTGTTAGAAATAAATGAATACTAATCTACTTTTATACCTTTTGTACCTACACTGTCAGAATTAATCGCCAGAGATTACAATTCAGAGAGAGATTTACACAAATTAAGACACTATTGGCCCAGGGAAAAATCCTATCTGCAGGGACTTGATTAAAGGTTGTAACTCAATCATTTATCTTTTTCCAAATTTGGAACAAAGTTTCAATTTTATTAAGCAGCCATGCAGATTGAGACTCAACAGTCTAGGGTAATTTGTCTCATAGGAGGGCTTGCCTTTTAGGAGATGGGGATGGGAAGAAAATGGCCACAAAAGGTAAAGAACCAATGTTTTGCATACTTAGTGAAGGGATAAAACTAGAAGAGATGCTTGATAGACTAAGGTTGACTAAAAATAACATTTGGAGTGGGGGATACCGAGATGAACCAAAATGGTGCTCTATAACTAGGTCCTAAAATAAGAGACCAAGCGAAGAAAGTGTTTTAGGCTCTGCCAAGGATTTTACACACGCTCTCGAGTCCAAACAATCAAATTCTTTGCTTATTCTTAAGTCTCCATATCTTTTTCAAACATGTAGCCAGAATTAGCTTTCCTATTAGCTAATGATAAACATCCACTAGCTTATATTTCTTGAGGCCTTAGAGATGTTCAATCTGTTGAGAAGAGTAACTCAGAAGGTCTTCTTCCATGTGTGGCGTCCTAGCATAGAAGAGGACAATGAAACTTAACCAAGTTGATGTGTTTGAGGGTTGAGGATAGGCTACATCGGGCTCAGAACTACCCCACCTGGAATGAAATGATGACTATGGTGTTGGATGTCAATGATGTCCTTGAACATACACTAGAGACTGCAACTGCTCATACAGATGCAACTCAACTAGCCATCTGGAAGAAGGGTGAGGCTAAAGCAAAGAGCCTAATTCTTGATGAGATTAAAGATCATGTGATCCCACATCTCCTAGGAAAGAATACCGCAAAGGATATGTGGAAGGCCTTGAGTGACCTCTACCAGCCAAAGAATGAGAACAGGGTAATGGTGTTGCGTGAGAGATTGCGTGGTACTAAGATGGCCAAGGGTGAGGGTGTTGTTTCCTACGTTACCAAGATTACATAGATCAGGGATGATTTCGAGTTGGTGCGTGTGGCATTGAATGGATTTTTGAAGTCATGGGATGTATTTGTTCGTGGAGTTGTAGCTTGGGAGAAGCTCCCTGAATGGCAGTGCTTACGGGATGATTTTATGTAGGAGGAGATCAAACTTGGTCAGTCTAGCATATCTTCATCTTCACCTCATATTGTGGATGAAGAAGGCTTGGCTCTTGCGAGCAAAGGCAAGGGCAAGAAGAAGAAAGGTGGAAAGAAGGACATTGGCTTTTCTAAAGTCAAATGTTTTCAGTGTCACAAGATGGGAAGAAGAAGAATAAGCCACAGATGGCAGCCTCTGCAGAGGTGGAGGAATTTGCCAAAAGTTTCGAGGAAGATTTCTGCTTCATTGCTTGCATGGCGAGCTCAATTGTCTCAGACATTTGGTTTGTGGATAGTGGAGCATCTTGTCACATGACGGGGCACAAGGAGTTCTTTAGCAGGCTACAAGAGGGAGGCGTGAATCTCCACATTGAGCTCGGAGACGACACACTCTACAAGGCGCAAGGGATTGGCACAATTACTTTTCAGAGGGGGTTGGGTAAACCACTCCAGTTTGTTGATGTCTTATATGTTCCAGGCTCGACGAAGAATCTCATTTCAGTATCCACCCTTGAGGACAAAAGGTATGAGGTCTCTTTCCGTAAATGAAAGGTGTTCGTGAGACCAACAAGGTCCAAAACAAAGATGGACAGGATCATTGGGGYTGGGGAAGAAAATTTATACAGGTTACAGTTCGAGCCAGCGAGAGCATTGGTCAATACAACCAMAAATATGGGAGAGTTGTGTCACAGGAGGATGACGCACTTACACTTTGGTGCATTGGGGCATTTGAGACAGGCAGTCATTGGATTGCCTAAGTTCATAGCAGAGAAACATGACCCTTGCAAGGGTTGTGCAATGGGAAAGTATGCTCGAAGACCATTTCCACTGAGCGAGCACAGGTCCAAGGTGGTCTCAAATCTGATACATTTAGATGTATGTGGTCATATGAGCATGGAGTCAGTGAGTGGCTTCAAGTACTTTCTATTATTCATTGATGTCTACTCCAGGAAGACCTGGATATTCTTCCTAAAGATCAAGGATGAGGTCTTTGACAGGTTCAGAGAGTTCAGGGCTCTTGTAGAGAGTTCAGGGCTCTTGTAGAGAGCCATATTGGAAGGAGGATTCAGGTGTTAAGATCAAACAACGGGGGTGAGTATACCTCCAAGGAGTTTGTAGAGTATTGTGCAATAGAGGGGATTAAGAAGGAACTCACAGTTCCTTACAATCCTCAGCAGAATGGAGTGGCTGAGAGAAAGAACAAGACCATAGTCGGAGCAACACGGACTATGATACATGATCAGGGTTTGCCACTATTTTTGTGGGCTGAGGCTAGTCGCACTGCTGTCTATATTTAGAACAGGAGTCCCCACACAGTGCTGGGGAAGTTGACACTTGAGGAGGTATCCCCAGACCGGATGTGAGTCATCTTCGCATTTGGGGCAACGTATGTTACTATCATGTCCCTTCAGAGAAGAGGACAAAGCTGGATGCCACAACGGATAAGGGGATACTTGTTCTCTACAATGAGGCTTCCAAGGCCTACCGGATCTTTGTGCCAGCACGCAAGAAGATCGTGGTATGTAGAGACATACAATTCAAGGAAGAGCGAGCCTTGAGGAGGTCCAGGGATTTGCCAACATAGACAAAGGACCAACAGGGACATGAGTCGGGGGTCAAGATTGAGGAGGAACATGGTTAGAGCACAGGATCACAGAGTCAGACACAGGGTACTGGTACATGTACAACTGTTCAGAGGGATACTGTTGGACAGGTTGATTTGGAGATTGATGATGAGGAGGAGCAACGTGAGTCAGTTTTGCAGGAGCAGGACACTAGGTCACGACCTAAGTGGTACAGGTCCACAACCAGTGACTCCAGACAGGTAGTGCCTCCAGAGAGGACATTCAGATAGAGCAGACCACCACAGAGGTTTGGGTATTTGGCATTGATGACGCAACTTATTGATGTAGAGCCTTCCAGTTATGAGAAGGCTGCACAACATGGAGTGTGGCCAGGAGGCCATGAGGGAGGAGTATGCCTCCATTATGAAGAATGATGTATGGGAGGTGGTGCCCATGCCTGAGGGAAAATGCGTGGTGGTGCCCATGCCTGAGGGAAAATGCGTAGTTGGTTCCAAATGGATATACAAAGTCAAACATGCAGCAGATGGAAGCGTGGAGAAATACAAAGCACGCTTTGTGGCCAAGGGGTTCTCATAGCGAGAGGGAGTCGATTATGAGGAGACTTTTGCCCCAATA
>SNQJ01S0016874.1:0-53747 GCA_010110895.2 Picea sitchensis | reverse complement strand
AGTGGTAGTGATGCCAATCTTGATGATTATGACATGGAGGACTACTAACAGTCACGACTCATGAGCTATGAGATTCTTCCATCTACGGTTCTAGTATCTACCCTATGGCTATTTTGTATTTTTCATTGGCATTCCCACCTATACTATCAGTTACTCTAACTTAGTATGTTATTTGATGTTGTAGAGGCCATTTAGAGCCTCCTTGATTATGTATTTATGTTCCAATCTCTAGATATGTATTGCACTTGATATCGTTTTGATATATTCATGAGCATGCTTTGGATATGTTGTCTCTAATGCTTTGGAAACATGATTTAAAATTTTAAAAATATATTTTTTTCGTTAAAATTTAAATATTTTATGTATTTTTTAAAAAACCGGTTCATTGAAACCGATTCGACCGGTTCATTACCGGTTCCGGTTTTGGTTCAGGTTGGACCCTCGATCGGTTCCGATGCCGGTTCTGATTTTTAAAACTATGGTCCCAACATGGAAGAGGACAATGAAAATTAAACAAGTTGATGTGTTAATCTCTTTCCTAAAGTTTACTTGGGAAAAAGTCACTTAAATCTGTTATATTTTAATGTTGACTTATGAGCACTTTTTATAAAGTTAAAAGTGAAAATAATTTAAGTGATGGTCTTTTAATCTTGGCCATCCATCTCATTGAGAGGATGAGGGTTGATCTCATCCCTTAATCATTTTGGAGATAGGGTTTCACTTGCTCATGGAGAGATAAGAAGATCAACTTGGTAGAGGGGCGCAAAAAGTCACTTAAATGTGTTGTATTTTAATGTTGACTTATTGAGCACTTTTTATAAAGCTAAAAGTGAAAATAATTCAAGTGATGGTCTTTTAATCTTGGCCATCCATCTCATTGAGAGGATGAGGATTGATCTCATCCCTTAATCATTTTGGAGATAGGGTTTCACTTGCTCATGGAGAGATAAGAAGATCAACTTGGTAGAGGGGCGGTGCATCACTTGAGCATTGAGCTCTAAGAGAGAGGGCGATCTAGAGTAAATCGCTGGAGAGGTTTGGTGGACAGGTTCGTAGAGGATTCAAAGGAGAATTCAACAAAAGATTGACCTTTCTTCCTTGATTGTTAGCAGAGACCAATTTCATATCTGAAGGTAGCCATACCAGTTGACGCAGAGTTTATGCAGAGAATCGTACGAATGACGCAGAGGTTCACAACAGAGGCTTTGCTGAGTCGTGTGGCTTGTAAATGGGTCATACTACTTCTTGGAAGAATAAAGCTGGGGTTTTTCTTCTCAGTATTTGGTTGGGCCGATTTTTCTGTAAGAGATCTCTATATTTCTGCTACAATAATAAAATCTAAATCTGAAGAACTGGTTTTCTCACATTGGGTTTTACTAGGGACGATTTTGTCCAAAAATACTTGTGTTTATTGTGTGATGTGATTGCTGTTATCTTCTGCTGTTTAGATCAAAGTTATTTCTGTTGTGTTAATTATTTTTTGTGAAGATAACCTAGCTGTAATAGGAAAATAACAAGTTCAAAAAAAATATTTAAAGTGTTAAGTAAGTTCCGAGTGAAATATTGTTGAGTTTTCTGGTTCATACTGCTGGGTTATAGAAGATTCACACAATCAATGCACCAGTTCACTAAAATTGGAGGCTCAACTCAAACGAGAGGGAGTACAAAAGTCCTTGGTCTGATCTAAGACTAGTCTATTAGAATTATCAAGCGTGAACTTTGCCTCGAGCTTCGATCATGAAATTCGATTGCTTGTATGGGAATTAAAGATATCTAGGATGGTTCAAACTCCTCTTCTAATAATCTTTAACATAAAAAACTAGGGGGAATTAGATAAGGTTAGGCAATCACCATAGAGAATGCTCATTAAAGGATATCCCAAAGCGAAAGCTTGCCTTTCCAACTTAGACAATGTCCCATGCTTTCCAAATGCTCTACATCGCAAATTTGCCTTTGGCTTTAAAGTTGGTCTAGCTAAGAGTAAAAGTCTAAAGGCTCAATCTTGACCATGATTTCTTGCCATATGTGGCTCGCCGAAGATCACAAATTCTCAATAGCAGCTTCTAGGATTCTTTTCCTTTTAAAGGCTTGAATCACCCATTTAACATAGAGGGTTTGGGCTTGAGTATGAGTTTTAAGAATACCTATTCTCCCTTAGTCCCTTGGTGTGTGACATAGGCTCCAATTAACCTTTTGGAAGCTATTTCTCCTCTTAATGTTGGTCCAAAGAAATCTGAAGTGACTTTTCTAGTCTCCGATAAACATTAGCCAAGGGCACCCAACATGAAACATTAGTGGTTTCTAGAACTTTGGTGTAAATTTGAAATCGTGTTTCCACTTCTTGATTTTCTTCTCCACTCTTTTAATCACGATATCCTAGAGTTTCCAAATGCTTTGTGCCGCAAAGGTGCCTTTGAATTTAAGTTTTGTTGGGGGTAAGACTAAGAGTCCGAAGGTTCAATCCCGACCATGATTTCTTGCCATATGGGGTTTCCTAAAGATTGAAAATTTTCAATAACACCTTCAATGATTCCTTTCCTTACCCATTTGGCATAGAGGCCTTGATCTTGAGTATGAGTTTTAATAATAATAACTATGCCCCCCCTAGTATGAGTTTTAATAAAAGGCTCCAAATAACTTTGTGGAAGCCATTTCTTCACTAAAGTTGGACCAAATAAGCATTAGCTTGAGGGCACCAAACATGAAGAATAATAAACTTAAGTATTTGTTAGAACTTTGGTGCAAATTCGGAATGGGATTAGCATCATGGTTTGGTAATATATAGATCTCGATTTTCTTCTCCACTCTCTAAATCACCATACCCTAGGGTTTCCAAATGCTTTGCACCACAAAGGTGCAATTGATTTTAATTATGGTTGGGGTAAGAATCAAAAGTCTCTGGTAGCACCTACTATGAAAACCAAAGACACAAATAAACCACAAACACAAAGAGAGAGAAAATGATTCTTTGATATCAAATAAAGAGAACAACCCTCTCTTTATAATAATGAAATGACATAAACCCTAACTACACAAATCCTAAATGCATAAACCTTAAAATGACTTATGTGTACTTTAAGTCATTAATACGACACTTAAACATAAAATAATGTCAAGTCAAAAAGTGACTTTATTAATATACCTAGATCTTTAGTCTAGATGACATTTATATTCTAACACCCTCCCTTAATGGTTAATCTAGAAAATACACCAAGTTTGTCCTTGAATTTTACAAATTTTTTTGGACCCAAAGACTTGGTGAGAATGTCTGCAGTTTGTCTTCTGTAGGACAATATTGTAGATCCACTGTTCCATCTTTTACAAGCTGTAGGATGAAGTGACAGTGAATATCAACATGTTTGGTACTCCTGTGGAAGACTGGATTCTTTGCCAGCTTGAGAACACCTTGATTATCACAATACAATAGAGTAGGTTCATTCTGTCAGATCTTTATATCTCTACGCATTCATTTGAGTCAAATTGCTTCACATGCTCCTTTACTACTACTTTGGTCAAATAAAGGGAAACAACATATTGCTTCTTGATAGTCCATGTGACTACTCTAGTACCAAGGCTGAGAACATATCCTGATGTGGATTTCTTGTCATCCATTGATCCTGCCCAATCTGAATCTGAATAACCACACAATTGAGGTTCTTTGTGTTTTCCAAATAAAATGCCAAAATCTAATATTCCTTTCACATATTACAACACTCTTTTTGCTACTGTCCAATGTTCTACCTTTGGAGGAGTCATGAATTGGGATATGTTGTTGACTGGATAACTCAAGTTAGGTCTAGTGGCCATAAGATAGATCGAGCTCCCTGCTAGTTGCATGTAGACTAGTTCATTAACTGCCTCAGAATCAATCTAGGCTAAAAGTTTCAGCCCTTTCTCCATAGGTGTAGAAGTTTGGAAAATAGATAAACATGTTTTTGTTTCACATACAAAGTATGCCAAAAGTTTGTTAGACATGTTTAGGATGGTAGATTGCAAAACATCATCCCATATTATGAAACCTGAACAGAAAGAGAGAACAGAAAGAGAGAATTGAAAGAGAGAAACTGATTCTTTGATATAAAATAAAGAGAGCAACCATCTCTTTATAACAATGAAATGCATAAACCCTAAAATGACTTATGTCTACTTTAAGTCATTGATACAACACTTAAACATAAAGTAACCTAAAGTCAAAAAGTGACTTTATTAATGTTCCTAAGACTATAATCTAGATGACCTTTATAATCTAATAACACCTTCTAGGATTTGTTTCCTTTGAAAGACCCAGATGACCCATTTAACACAAGAGGCTTGAGCTAGAGTATGACTTTTAAGAATACCTATGCCCCCTCAATCTCTTGGTGTGCAATAAAGGCTATAATTTACTCTATGGAACCTAGTTCTTCCCTCAAAGTTTGACCAAAGAAAGTCTAATCTAGTCTCTAAAGGCACCTAACATGAAGAATAAGAAACATTTGTGGTTTCCATAACTTTGGTGTGAATATGTAAATGAGAAACTAGAGTTGTGGGTTTGGTAACGCACTTCTCGATTTTCTTCTCCACTCTTTGGATCACCATATCCCAAAGTTCTTTAGGGGAGGCCTTAAATGCAATGGGAATGCCCTAAAATTTAAACAGTTGACCCGATTGAATCAATGACCTGTCCTAGTTCAAGAGCCAATTTGGCTTATCATGAACACTCTTCTCGTATCATTGGGTCTTTAGCTTATTTAATGCTTGAACCCATTGTTGCACGAAATATTTGTAAGCATTCCATCGTATTTTCAACCACCTCTTGTCCATCCATAATGGTGAGAAATGAGTCATTTAAAATGCCCATTGGCAAGTTGGCCAACATTTGGTTTAGGCAAAGGAATTCCCTTGGCCAACTCTATGTGCTATATGATATCTAAGGGCCCTAGTTGCCATGACATAAAAGGCATGCACCGGTGAGAAACCCTACCAAATTGATAAAAACATGCCCACCTCCTAAGATTTATGCCTATGGAAGATAGGCCAATGAATGAACAATGTCTCAACAACCCTTAAAAAGAAAGGACCAAAGCCCAAGGCTAAGATGAGCCTTCTCGAAGTTGATTTGCCACTCCACTTTGTCATAAGCCTTCTCAAAGTTAATTTTGATGAAAAGGGCATCGAGGCTTGAGTTAGTGGGCCCATTCCATACCCTCCCAATCCACAATAATATTGTCCAAAATGAATTGCCACTTGATAAATCTTGCTTGCTTAGATCTTAGGTAAAATATGACTCAATATGAGAGCTTTGGCAAGAATCTTCTATGAGAGATTTAGGAGAGTCATAGGCCTCAATTGGTGATAAACTTGGGGTCGCCATCTTTAGGAATGAACCTGACAATACCTTTGTTTAGATTGCCCCCAATGAATGCTTTCTCATGGTCCTTTTGTACACTTGAACTAGTTCTAGATTTACAACGTCTCAGGTAACTTATAAAATTCACACGAGAATCTATTTAGACCCAACGATTCGTCTTCGGCTATCTCCAACAAGGAAACAATCAACTTATCCTCTGACAAAAACTTGTCTGCACATCAGAAAGCTTTCGCGGGGCCACACTAATATAGGTTTGCATGGCCATCAAACATTCCTCACTTAAGCCTTGAGATTGAAAAACCACTCTGTAGTGTGAAACAAACTTTTTTTTAATATCTTCTTGCCGAGTAAGCCTCCTGATGTTTTGATGGAAGAAATTTTCTCCATGACTTCTATTGTCGCCAAGGCCTTGAAGAAATCTTTTGAAGGTCTATTTCATGTTCTTAGCCAGTGGAGTCTAGCTTGTAGCCAAGCTTCCTTAGCACTTTGTATCCTAGTAACTTTTGTTAGAATATTAGGGTAAAGTTGAAAGCAGCAGTCTCTTTAATTTTAAAGCAAAACTACTTAGATCTGAAGCACAAAGAGATAGATCTTATTATAGGCAGTGACAGAAGAAGACATCACAAATCATAAAAGGATCTCAGATCTTAAAACCATGAAAGCAGATCTAGAAGTAACAGTAACAACAGATTAGACAAGGCT
Source organism: Picea sitchensis (assembly GCA_010110895.2). NCBI lineage: Eukaryota > Viridiplantae > Streptophyta > Pinopsida > Pinales > Pinaceae > Picea > Picea sitchensis. The sequence continues at coordinate 47,695 of SNQJ01S0016874.1, read as the reverse complement.
CATTCAATATCATAATAAGCTCAAACTGTCTGTCATAAACTAGGTTCAGATCCTAGATAGTGAAAGCTGTTCTATAGATGTAACAGAGATCTATATTTCAGACAGAAGAGAACTCAGATCATATGCTAAAACCCAGATCAGAAACAATGAAAAACAACTCCTCTAAAACAACAGCAGATCTATAGATCTAGTTCTGAAACAAGACAAATAGTACTGAGCTTCTTCTATATGACTGTAATCAAACAGCAAACAACTCAGATCTGAACTTTAAGGGAAAGAGGTAAGAAACACATACCTGGTACCTGGATCTGAACTTTAAGGGAAAGAGGTAGAAACACATACCTGGTACCTGTCTACCTTAGAGGATGGAACAAAACACAGTAGGGATTAATCCTGAATGTTATGCTCAATTAAAGGTTTGGTTCCTGATCTATCTAAGATCTTTATGCCAAAATGGTTGTAGGAAGATTTCATGCCACCAAGTCAACAGGTTAAGGGATGGACACCACAGTTTCAAAACCCCCAAACCACTTTCAGATCTGGAAGTATTCTAGGTATACACCCCAACCACAGCAGTAAGCTCTTGAAACCACATACACAGCAGCTGTAGTAAGCAACATGTAGCTGGGAAAGATATGGCACCTAGAGAGAAAGTATAGCAGCCAGGATAGGGGTGTGTGGCACTCAGCAATGCCCTCAACAGGCAGCGGCACCCTCAACAAGTATCAACACCCTCAACAAACAGCGGCACTCTCAACAAACAGCGGCACTGTAGTGTACACTTCCTCAACAGACCGCGGCACCAAACAGAAAAGGATCAAGGCTGCAACAACATAGAAGAACAGAGGCCGCAAGCTCAGGAGACAATGGAACCAAATCACAAGAAGGGTCGCATCAAGATCACAGGTCTGCTAAAAAACTGCGGCTGCAAGGATATCTCCACGCTTATGACAATAGCAATAAACAAAATGAAATGTATATTGTAGGAGTAGGGAGGGTCCTCATATAAGTAGATAGGGCAAGGATTAGATGCGGTTAGGGCGGCATGGTATAGGTTTAAGTTATCATATATCTCACATGTTTAAATTATAAATTTAAGCATGACTATAAACATAACCCAAAAAGTGCTCAGCACCATACTCACAAAACAGCCCACAAACTACTAAGACAAAGCCCATAACCAATAAGGTAAAGCCCACAACCACAAGACAAAGCCCACAACCAATAAGTACCCTGTAACAATCAACCAAGGGCAAGAGAGGGTTAACAAGGCAAGTATTACTTCATTCCTTCAAGTCATATGGTGAACCTATTACTTTTATCATCATCAGATATGGACTTTATCCTCTTGTGGTTATGTCCTTCTCAAGGAAGGTCATGTACCATCAAGTTTTACACCAAGGTCGTGGGACCAAGGATCAACCCATGCCCTGCATGAGCACTCCGACCTGGGGCCTGTGGGCCCTAGATATATCTGGGGGTTCTTTATCATCTTGGTCTGCACTAAGAACCCACGCCCTGTGTGCATGGGTACCTGATCCAACTGTGGGGCCCTAGACATATCTAGGACTTCAAATGCTTTAAACTGCATCAGCACTCCATGCCCCTGCATGGTTACCCGGACCTGGCCTTGTGGGCCCCTAGACACATTCTGTGGTCTTCAAATGCTTGGTCCCAGACCAAGACTTCCATGCCCTGTAGATGGTTACCCCGGACCTAGTCTGTGGGCCGTAGAGATATCTAGGGTCTTCGATGCTTGGTCCTAGACCAGGACTCTCATGCCCCAGGCATGTTTACCCTGGATCCAGTCCAGGGCCCTAGACATATCTTAGGGTCTTCAAATGCTTGGTCCCAGACCAAGACTTCCATGCCTCAGGCATGGTTACCCTGGACCTAGTCCAGGGGCCCTAGACATATCTAGGGTCTTCAATCTCTTGGTCCCAGACCAAGAACCCAATGCCCCAGGCATGGGTACCCTGGATCCAGTCCAGGGGCCCTAGTCATATCTAGGGACTTCAAACGCTTGGTCCCAGACCAAGACTCCCATGCCCCAAGCATTTGTCTAGGGTCTTTATCAATTTGGTCCCAGACCACATACCCCAGGAGTGCACTGGGGGCCCTAGATCTTGTCTAGGGTCTTAGCCATCCTCCAGGAGAATGGCTCTCGCTGCTGCATGTAAATTTAACAACTTTCAATTGATATTTGAGCCTAGCTGCCCTAGCCTGCAACTCTTCATTGAGAAGGGTTGCTTTGAAAGGGTTCACCATTTCCAACTCATCTTTAATTGCTTTGTTCCTTTTCCATTTAATAGCAATGATTTGCCTCCTGTAGCCCTCGAGAAAGAAGTGGTTTGGGCAATGGCATCCTCCCAACACACAATCCAACCATCCCCTCAGCCTTGGCATAAGATTCCATATCCTTCTAATACAATTCAGGCAACTATTCAGGCAACTTTGGCTTTTTAGATGGGATACATTCATATAATATAAGGAGCTCTTGGCAAAAAATTTTTAGCATCTTGCCACGAGATAGATAAAAAGAATTGGCTGATTTTAGCTTCAGCTAGCACTATCAAAAAAGAAAGCATTTTTCCTCCTGTAGCCCTTGAGAAAAGAAGTGGTTCAGGTAATGGCATCCTCCCAACATACAATACAACCATCCCTTGGCATAAGGTTCGATATTCTTTTAATACAATTCAGGCAACTTTGGCTTTTTAGATGGGATACATGATACATTCATATAATATAAGGAGCTCTTGCGATGAGATAGATCAATGAATTGGCTGATGATTAGAGAAGGTTACTTCAGCTAGCACGATCCCAGGGGCTTGTGGTTCCTCTTGGTTGCCCTTTAGAAAATTGGACCATGTAAACGAAAGCTTCAATGAGTCATTTCATCTGAATTTAATGTGGTCATGTTAACACCAGATTTCCCTTGCAATTCTAGATGTTAAACCCAGCACTTTCATGAGTACGTCCATTTGATTGCAGTGCTCAAGGCAGGTTAAGTTTTATCTGTAAACATAGTCAGGAAAAGCATGTTCAGATTTGACTTTTCGTGGCATAGTTTTTGAGATCTGAGGAAGATCAAGCAATGAAGGTTCAGGGGTGATAAATCTTACTCAGATGATGGATGATCTGAACCATTGGGTATATGAGGCATCATGTTGAGTATATGAGGCAATTGGGTATATGAGGCAAGTACTGTTCTTGATTTAAAAGGGGGCTGTCTCGTCACAGGTCTGCATGTGCGAGAGCATTGTTGTGAGTGCTTACTGTTACAACATCCATCAATTATAGATATAGCAGTAGGATGCCCTCAATTTTAATTCTTGGGCCCAGTGTACAAGAGTGAGATTTAAAGGAAGGTGCTGTTTGTGCCAAGAAAAGATATCCGCCATAAGAAAAAGCACGGGTTAACGTGGGAATACTTTTTGTGTTGTTTCCAGTAATATGACTAGTTAAAAAGAGAGGTGCTGCCCTTATTAAATATTTGGTTTATTTCTAATGATAAAGAAGGGCACCTATCTTGATTGCTCTTGTTGACTTTTCCTCCTGCAATTCATGGAACCATTCTTATCTTGCATGGGTATGTGGACCCCCCCCTTTTTGCTGGAGTTGGTGGATGCATGCTTGTATGGCAGCGCAACATGGTTAAACATGGTGTATGAAAAGGTTGATATAGGCATGGTAACCACTACTTTAATGAAGCCAGGAATAGTGAGGTGAGGGCCATTGCTATGGGTCTGATTTAGCATAAATTTAGCACAGGCTAAACATTGGTAGGGCGCATTGGATAAATATAACAGAAATAGTTTTGAGGAGTGAAGGCTGCTGTCACAAATGTCTCCTGTCAGCGTACAAAATCTAATTCTTGTAGCAGATTTATATATGCAGATTTGAATTCCTGTAGCAAGTTTCCAGCATTGATTTTATTTTAGATTGAATCGCTACCACATGTAAAAGGGTGCCTTATAGCTGATGATTATAGGTTTGCAAGTCATGCAGGACATCTCCTTCAGTTCTGGGTGGTGGAAGTAATCAAAACAAAATATTTATTTACCTTTGCATGCTTCAAATTGAGTGCCTGAGATCTGGAAGTACACAGAAGCATGTAGAATACCGCCTAGCTGGAGGAGACAAAAGATAACAGGGAAGAATACGGAGCCTTATCATGAATATCATATGTTATTATTTTTAGAGGGAGAGCACAGTCATGAGGAAGATTCCATCTTTGCTATTTGTGGTTCCCATCTTATCCATTTTATACATATCAAGAAGTGTGCTGTAGTGTAAGAGGAGGTTTACTTGGACTGTTCAAACTTCAAACATACATGTGATATCTTAAATAACATGCTTGGTGCATTCCTTGGAAGGTACAGTAGCATTCATACCACACTAATTTTGGTGATTTCAAGCCTCTTTGAGGGCCTGCATGCAGGGCACATTTCAACAGTGAAGTGGCTATGTTATTTAAGAACATGGGCAGATTGAGTTTGAATTGCTTGTTATAGCACGTGGAGAGTTAACAACCATCAAGGGATTGAAGCGGCATATGTGGGGCACTCTTGACTTATCTTTAGATTTGTGTGTGCATTTTAGTTATCAGCAATGAGAAAAGGGCGATCCTTCTGGCATCTATTTTGAGTATGTATCCATGATGAATTGGTATTAATGAGGGTGCATCACTTGGTGGTGATTTTCTGTTTATGCATTGAGTTGACAGCACATATGAGGGTGCACTTCAACCTATTCTCAGACCTACTCATACGAGTTATCAGCAGTTGGCTCATTCTATTATTAGTAGGTCACAAGGGCGTAGTATTGGAGGTCACATCTGTTTTTAGCATGCAAAAATGGTGCAATTTCCCACAGTTCACCCATCTATCATTTGCAAAGCTGGAGGGCGCAGCCTTAGGACGAAAAAAGAATCTATATACTGAGAATTGAGAGACTGTAATGGGGGTTGGATTCCATGAGATCTGAATCTCTGTTTCTACTTGTAATCACCTATTGAGGCCTTGATGATGATTGAGAATCAAACAATTGGTCTACAACTTTTTTCTAATTTTTTTGTTCTGATCTTTTTGTGTTAATGTTGCATCTCTTTCGCTTAATCAGACCGGTCAGCCCAGTGTTGGGCATACCCACGTGATGGGGCATCGTTCTCCTCTGTGTGAGTTGAGTCGTCCCCCAGTGGTTGGGGCATCGTACTCCTCTGTGAGAGTTGAGTCGTCCCCCAAATGATTCTGTTCCCATGTGATGGGTGTATTGTTCTCCTCTGTGTGAGAGTTGAGACGATGTGGTACTCCAGATGATTCTGTTGAGTATGACGTCCCTGTGGTTGAGCATAGGTGGATGTGTCCCTAGTGGCTGAGCACTAGTGGACGTGTGGATCCCTTGCTATATTGTCTAAGTGTAAGATTTGCTTGTAACCCTAATTGTGATGTAAATGATACAAGTCGGACCCACCATATGTGTAAGATAATTAATGTTTATTGTTATAATTAATGATTTTCTGAGTTATTGAGGTCGGCCCTGTTGTGCCAACATACACACCTATCGCTGTGTCTGGTCTAGTATAAATAGAGGTGATTTCTCCATTTTGGAAACACACACTCTCACACTTGTCACTTGGAAATTTCAGCAAGTACATTTTAGGGCTGAAGTGCACACCTCTCTTGGGCGCAAGTTTCAAGGTTGTAGAGCACCCTCTTGTGTGCATTAGGGTTTTATGGTTGGGGGATCTTCTCTTGAGAACATAGCAAATGATTGCTGAGTTTTCTTCCCTTGAGTAGAAGGGTTTCCCAGGATATTTCTTGTGTTCTTGTGCATGGTAATTCTTATAGTGATCTTGGTTATTGCAACTCTTGTGAATGGTGTAGCTGCATTTGTTTATGGTTCAAGTAAATGCTAAAATGAAATAAACCTTATGCTTGAGCCTAGCATAGTGAAAATTCAACATGTTTTCAGAGCATAGGTCTTGAAGAAGCCATTGCACAAGCTTCAAGCAAGCCTTCCTCTCTCTTCTGCAGAACGGTACGACCCTCCTAAGGTTTCCAGAAAATGGTACAACCCTCTCTTATTTGGTGGTTTCAACACTTTATACTTGAACATTAGGGGTAAAAATTGCATAGGAGTGTACGGCCTCCTTCAGCGCACCTCCAATAACTCTCAAATTGCATTTTCGAGAATTTTGGATTTTTGGCTGTAGGGTTTCTAGGGTTTCGCAATTTTTTGTAGAATTTTCAGTTTTAGGGTTTTTGCAGCTCATTAAAGAAGCTTTCAGACTTACTGGTGTTCTTTTGATCTTCAAGGCTTATTGTTGGCAGCCATAATCCCAAAGAAACCTAAGATTGCTAGTCTAGCCTAGTCGTTAGGTTTCATAGCCTAATTGCTAAGGGTTTGTGGAAGAATCTGCAAATCATGAGGAATAGAACCTTGGTGGAAGATAGGCTTGATGGATCAAGCAACTTCAGTTCCTGGAATTCAAAACTTCAGATCACCCTTGAAGAGGATGCCCTATTGAGTGTAATACAAAAGGCTTTACCAGAGACAACTACCGATGAAGAGAGAGAAGAATGGGAGGAAGATGACGTCAAGGCAAGCAAGATAATCATCTACTCAGGAAGATAATCGTCTACCTCGTATTTCCAACCCGAAGACATCTCGTGAGATGTATGAAGCATTGAAGAATATGTTTGAGCCCTTACATTGAAGGGACAGCTTCAAAATATCAAGATGACAAAAGATGACACCGTTGCTGTCTTCTTCATGAAGGTGTCAGAGATTAGAGATCAACTAGGTGCCATTGGAGAAATCATATCAGACAGAGAACTTGTCTTGACCACTCTCAATGCTCTTCCAAGACATTGGGAACCATTTCTTCAAAGTATCAGTGGCAGAGCAAAACTACCTACTTTTGATTGTCTATGGACAAACTGTACCCAGGAGCAAATCAAACTTATAGCCAGAGGAGTGGAAGACTCCCCTCATAATGACAATCATTCTCTTGCCTTTCATACAAAGAAAGGAGGAAGAAACAAAAGAAACTTCAGTCAAACATTCAAAGGCGAGAAGACTTCATCAACTTCAGGTTATGATCATAGAAAAGACAAATCAAAGATCTAGTGCTTCAGATGTGACAAGTATGGACACTTTGCGAGAAGTTGTCCTACCAGGAAGAGAGGAAGACAATATGCTTCCACTGCTGACATTGATCCAGGCCCACCTTAGAGAGATGAAGACATGAGAGATGAGGCTTTCTTCCTCTGACCTTTCTCAGGAGGACGAAAAGCAAGATTGAGCATAACTGTAGACTAAGGTAAGTTTTGTACTACATTCCTTATTTGATTTCATTATTACCCTGTAGTTGCTTGTATTATCCCTGGTGTGGGAGCCCTCATTATTATACTTGGACCATTATCCCTGGTACGGGAGTCCAAATTTTCTTAGTTGATTATTATCCTAGTATAGGAGGCCAACAAAGTACTGTAGAGTTAGTAGAGGACCAAAGAAGACATAAGATGTCTCCAGGTTAGCAAACATAGGAAAAGGAAGATGTCTATCCTTCAAACTTCAGAGGGAGTCACTTGACTCAGAGGGAGTCAAACTATTTGAGAAGAAGAAAGAAACAATACCTTCTTCCCCCTTCAACAGTTCAGAGGGAGACAACCATTGTTCCAGTCGATCCAGTTGCTCCAGTTGATGTCCCCAGAGAAATTGCAGTAGGCCATAAAAGGCCTGCCTGGGCTCGACAAACTCTGCAGGAGGCAGAGGGACATGCAGCTCCTCGAGGCACATTCCGAGAAAGCAAGAAACCAAAGAGATTTTCGAGCTATTTTTCAGCCATGAGCCACATCATTGATACCAAGCCTTCTTGTCATGGAGTAGCAGCAGGTCAGCACGTATGGAAAGATGCCATGACAAAAGAGTATTAGTCCATCATGAAGAATGATGTATGGGATATTGTTCCGAGACCAGAAGGGAAGTCTGTAGTGACTTCCAAGTGGATCTATATGATCAAGCATGCAGCTGATGGAAGTGTCGAGAAGTACAAAGCGAGATTTGTGGCCATAGGACTATGCAGTGAATGTACTTAGTCAGTTCACGAGTCAGCCGAGACAGACTCACTGGATAGCAGTGAAGCATGTATTGAGATATCTACGAGGCACAATTGGATATGGCATGAGATATGCCTTCGGTGTAGACATGAGATTGCAGGGATATGCTGATGCAGATTGGGCAGGGAGCGCAGTGGACCGGAAGGGCACATCTGGTTGTTGTTTTACCTTGGGGTCTGCCATGGTTTCTTGGTGCAGCAGGAAACAAAGCATGTATTGAGATATCTACGAGGCACAATTGGATATGGCATGAGATATGCCTTCGGTGTAGACATGAGATTGCAGGGATATGCCGATGCAGATTGGGCAGGGAGCGCAGTGGACTGGAAGGGAACATCTGGTTGTGGTTTACCTTGGGGTCTGCCATGGTTTCTTGTAGCAGGAAACAAAGCTCTGTGGCTTTGAGTACCTCTGAAGCAGAGTATATAGCGTTGAGTGTGGCAGTCTGTGAAGCAGTGTAGCTTCGCAAGCTCCTGACATATTTATTTGATCATGAGATGGATTCTACAATTATTCATTGTGATAACCAGAGATGTGTGAAGCTCTCTGAGAATCCCGTGTTTCACGATAAATCGAAACACATTGAGATAAAATATCATTATATTAGAGACATGGTGCAGAGGAAAGCAGTACACGTGCGATACCTTCCTACACATGAGCAGATTGCAAATATCTTCACCAAACCGCTTGCTAGGACGAAGTTCGAGTACTTCCGTGAAACACTTGGCCTGGTGGAGAATGCCTCCGTAGCTGAGAGGGAGTGTTGATGATTGCAGCATTGTGAGACATCCTCCAGGATACGTTCTCCTCTATGACTGAGTTGAGTCGACTTGAGAGGGAGCCCAATGTTGGGCATACCCATGTGATGGGGCATCGTTCTCCTCTGTGTGTGAGTTGAGTCGTCCCCCAATGGTTGGGACATCGTTCTCCTCTATGAGAGTTGAGTCGTCCCCTAGTGGTTGGGTGTGCCCATGTGATGGTTGTATCGTTCTCCTCTGTGTGAGAGTTGAGACGATGTGGTACTCCAAATGATTCTGTTGAGTATGATGTCCCTGTGGCTGAGCACAGGTGGACGTGTCCCTAGTGGCTGAGCACTAGTGGACGTGTGGATCCCTTGCTATATTGTCTAAGTGTAAGATTTGCTTGTAACACTAATTGTGATGTAAAGGGTACAAGTCGGCCCCACCATATGTGTAAGATAATTAATGTTTATTGTTATAATTAAATATTTTCTGAGTTATTGAGGTCGACCCTGTTGTGCCAACATACACACCTATTGCTGTGTCTGGTCTAGTATAAATAGAGGTGATTTCCCCATTTTGGAAACACACACTCTCACACTTGTCACTTGTCATTTGGAAATTTCAGCAAGTACATTTTAGGGCTGAAGTGCACACCTCTCTTGGGCGCAAGTTTCAAGGTTGTAGAGCACCCTCTTGTGTGCATTAGAGTTTTATGGTTGGGGGATCCCCAAAAATGATATCTAATATGTTGCACTGCGAAAGCCCCTCTATGCTTAAACAACAACCTTATTGTAGTCATCTTTCCACCAGAGAAAAGGTCCCTTGGTAATTGATTCCTTCCAATTGAGAGTATCCTTCTGCCACTAGTCTAAATTTGTAACATTCCAGATAGATGCTTTATATTTTCTCTTCAACACCCACTTATACTCAAAGTCCTTTGGCCTCTAGGCAAATGGAGTTAATTGCCATGTCCGATTGCTCATTAGGAGTCATACTGCTCCATTCAGAAAAACCTTCCTTGTTGAGTACTTTTTGCATTTTCATGGGCTCATTTGAATTGGATAACAAAGCATTAAGTCTCAACCTCTGCAAAGGTTGTCTATCTTGACTTGAAATTTGCGACATCAGTCTTTCTTGACCAATCTCATCATCAATGTCACAATTGGTGCTCACCAGCTTAGACTTTCTTGGTTGAATCTCTATTTTCTTTGATGATTCCCTAGCTTCAAAAATGGAAATTGGCATCCTTGTGTTGATTGACTTTGATTTTAACTGATCTTGTGTCTCAACAACAACCTTCACCCTTCCCTACCAACTTAGACGTCTCTGCACCCTTCCCTACCAACTTAGACGTCTCTGTGGACTATTTTCTCTTCAATCCTTCATGGAACATGTCATCATGACTCATGAACATCGTCTATGTCCTCAAACCTATAACTGATAACCTCTCACACCTTCTCAATATCTAGTGAAATTACCTCTTCGACTATTCTTGCCGATCCTTGATTGTTTCTCCTTTGACACTAGTGCATAGGTATTGCATTTGAAAATTCTTATATGTGTCATCGAAGGCTTCCATTTGCCCCACACTTCTTCTAGAGCTCAATTTGGAACCCTGTTTTTGATATATGCAATTGCATTCACTACCTCTCTTTAAAACATGTTGTGTAGTGCAACATAATTCAACATGCACGTCACACACTCAACCAACGTTTGATATCTCCTTTTGGCCACTTTGTTTTGCTCTGGAGTATATGGAGTTGACCTCAATTGATCTATATGATCCTATTTATATCTCTAGTTGACCCAAATTGACATATTGTAGACATCCCCATCACACAGAATATAGTTCCTTGTTAAAGTCCTTTGGCAAAAGCCTATCATCCTTATACAACAAGCAACCAATCTTCTTGAAGAGGACTTGAGTCCCTTTATTAGTCATTCGACTTACTAACAACATATTTTTCATTTGGGTATGTGAAGGACATTCACAATCTCCTTCACTTCTTTGTTTGTGAACATAAACATCCCTCAACCTTTGACTTTGACACTAGAATTATCTCCCATGAACACTCAACCTTTATTCTCTTTCCCATTATATCTTGAAAATTGTTCTTGATTCGACGTCATGTGTTGTGATACCCTTGAGTTGATCCACCAACAATCTTACTTATCTTCGGCAAACACACAAGTTAAAGTAGGGAATGAAACCATTGCTCTCCACTAATCCTACAATTTTCCTTCTACCGCATCACTTGTGTCTTTTTCTTCTCCTTCGACTTCTTCTTTTTGTTGTGACATTCGCTCCTCTTATGTCCTTTTTGCTGACAATTGTAGTAGATGATCGATCTACTACTCGAAGTCAAATTTACTGACAAATCCATAATCAATTGCCTTATTCGATTATGACATCGATGTTTTTGGTGAAGCTCTCACTGTTTGCCTTCTCTCTTGTTTTAGCAGTGTTTCGGTTAGAGCATTCAGGTCTAATACATCAACCATATTTTCAAGTGACAAGACAACAAGTCTCCTAGGATGGTGGCAAATTGTCCAAATTTGTGTTGTTTCAATCTTCTTTGAAGATTTGAACAACAATGATTGTGATTGTTCAGAAAATTTCTTCATATTATCTAGGTGTTGCATCATTGCCATTCCATGAGGCATCTTTCCACACTAGTGCCTCTACTTGCAGCTGTTGATCCTTCCACTCTTATGTTGTCACAAGCACATTTAACATCTCTTTCACCAATTTGACCGTGTGCACCCTATGTAACAAGATATCTTTTAAGTTCAAAATGATCATGGACTGAGCCTTCTCATGTCTTTGTTTCCAATCATCCAAGCCAATTGCATCTCATTCAACAATCATTGACCACGACTATCAATCCATGAGGTAGAATTTCATTCGAATTGTCTAATTGTGCAATCGCTCGTTTGCAACAATTGCAACGAGCGATTGCACAATTTTTTTGACACTAACATCCTATAAACACCAAAACCAAGCATACCAATTTCAAATCAAGCTCGACAAAAATAAGAATTATGACTTACCTCGAGAAGGTGCTTGACTCTTGAAACCACAAGCTATCATACCAAATCTTGGAGCAAGTAAGGCTTGATGGACTTGCTCTTGTACCATTAGGAATCTGCTCTTGTACCATTGATGGATCCATAGAGTGAAATGAGATCGAATTCATTATGATTCTATATTAGTCATGTTAAGCAAGGAAGCAAGGCCTAATTAGGACAGTGAAATTCATCAATGGCATTCACATGCATTCAAACCCAGACGATTAACTGGGATACAAAGGTGTATCCATTTACATATTTTGTTGAGTTCAGTGCATGGAGATAGATACAATCATGCAATGTATGCAACAGAGCACGACTGCAATTAACACCTATATCCCTTGGGTAAGTGCTCAAAAACTGACACAAGATGCCCTCTTTATAGGAATCTAAACAGTTAACTGCCAACATAATCTTCGAAATGTCTAATTGTTAGACCGTTTTTTTTGATATGCAACAATTGCAATGAGTGATTGCACAATTTTTTTGACACTAACATCCTATAAACACCAAGACCAAGCATACCAATTTCAAATCAAGCTCGACGGAAATAAGAATTATGACATACCTTGAGAAGGCGCTTGACTCTCGGAACCACAAGCTATCATACCAAATGTTGGAGCAAGTAAGGCTTGATGGACTTGCTCTTGCCATGGGATTGATAAAAAATGTTAGGAATCTGCTCTTGAACCATGGATGGATCCATGGAGTGAAATGAGATTGAATTTATTACGATTCTAAATTAGTCATGTAACATGTTAAGCAAGGAAGCAAGACCTAATTAGGACAGAGAAATTCATTAATGGCATTCACATGCATTCAAACCCAGAGGATTAACCGGGATATAAAGGTATTCGTTTACATATTTTGTTGAGTTCAGTGCATGGAGATAGATACAATCACACAATGTATGAAACAGAGCATGACTGCAATTAACACCTATATCCCTTGGGTAAGTGCTCAAAAACTGACCCAAGATGCCCTCTTTATAGGACTCTAAAACAGTTAACTGTCAACATTGACAACTTTCACCACCTTAACTGCCACCAACTTTACATATTGTCAACTCCGCTGTCTTAGAATTTGAGCTTGACCTCCATGTTATGCTTTCAATCATTGAACTAGAATCTGAACCTTGAATGTCGAACAACTCTATTGAATTCAAATCTTGCATTCAATTTGCTTGAACTATTCAAATCTCCTTGATCAGCTTGAGCTTCTTGAACTTGCTGATTCAACATCACCAACATTTCTTGTTCCTCCATCTTGGTGGCCATATTTCATTCTGTTTTGGGTGTGCTTATATTCATATGAAGGTTCTCTGTCAGTGCTACTTGAAGCATCTTGTTTTGTAGAGATTTAATTGTCTGATGTTGATTTGCTCTCTCATGGTCTCAATCTTTGATTGATACAGTCCTACTTGTGCAAGTATGAGTCCATAGGCTCTTGTTAACCTTTGTCTTTAATTCCTTGTTCCTTTGGTGGAGATTTCCTTTTTATTTCTTTCTATTATCTAGATAACATTTTTTTCTGTTTCCATTTAATATTCTCCCAAAGTTGCCTCTTAACCCTATTCTCATCTCAAGAAGATACACTCTTTCATAGCTGCTCTTTCATATATCTGCCCTTGCTTGCATGATTTTATAGGATATGACCATGATTTTTAGCACCCTCATGATAGAATATTTCGGATTTTGAACCTTTTTTTTTTCTCTATCTCCTATTGATATGGAACTTGCTCATTTTCACAGCCATGTAATAACATTGGACCTATTTACAGTTATATTAAACCTCTCTTATCCCAAACCCACATCTTGGCTTCTATACATCTGTTGTCAAAGGATAATATTAGTACTTCTCATGTTTCCTATGTTCATGTCAAACTGCACAGTATGTGATGCCTCAATACATCTTATTTTTTCACTCCGGGTTTTTCTCTCATACTCAACCTGTATTATTTTAAGAGATTTCACAGATACAATTCTCCAAATGTTCATGTAACTTAGGTCTCTTCCTCTGAGCACAGGTGTGGGAAATAGATGTCGATGGATGGATGAATTTATTGCTTCTTGTATTTTAATATAATCAAAGGTGCGAGTGATAATGTTTCCTTCCTTTACACTGATCAAGGTTGTAATCTTGTGAGAAACATTGCATAGAATAAACTTGTGGTTCAGATCTCCTTTTGTAGGCTTTGGGTACAGCTTTGGGTATTGCTGTTTTAAAAAAATTGACATTTATTGCTGGATGAAAGGTATGTTCCATTTTAACATAAATCGAATAAAGCTAGAACTTGCTCTTTAATGCGTTTGACCATTGACTAATGTGTGCATTGCACTGTGTTTCTCTCAAAACATTGCAAAGAGAGATGTCCTCCAAATGCCCAAGGAGTGTCAGATCTCCTTTGGGTACAGGAGCATATGAGTTTATGACAGGGCTGTTATTGCTTTAAAAATGTTTCCGTTCCAAGTGTGCCCTTCGGTTTTTTTGGTCAATTCGCTTTCTGATTAGTTCCCATTCATTCAAGTCTGAATGCAAAAGGTCATTTTTTGGCTGGAGTTATCCAGCTTTGTGGCTCCAGTCAAATATAACTGGAAGGTTTTCTGCTAGAAGATTACATGCTCAATGATTTTAATAATCATCACAATCAATATAACTGAGTGTGTTCCATTTGCTTATATATATTTTGGTAATTTGAATAAGGACATGCTGTTTTACAAGCTTTATTAATTTTGATTTGTACTCTCATATCTTCTTTGATCATTTCCCCTGATGATTTATTCCAATGTGTTCATATCTCTGCGTCTGAGAAATGTCATTCATCTGGATGTATCTATGCTACTTTATGTTTCAAGTCCAATAAAACTGCAAGGCTCTCTTTGAAAATCATCCATGCCCATAGAGTTTAATAATCATGACAAACATGTATAATTAAATGCTACATTTTCTTGTTCATATTTGTGGTAATCTTGCAGATTGCAGAAAATATTGTTACAACCACATGAGGAATTACTGAGAAATGGAGCTACTGCTGGTTTGATGGAAGAAGCTTCAGCACCAAAACTAAAGAAAACTATGGGGAAACTCAAGGTGGAAGGTATGGTTTTGATTCCATTTAAAACCTTGTTGATATATATAGGGATTACAGTAAGTGTTGCTTGTAGTTTTCTTGTTGATGCTTGTTAAAATGTTGTCTTGGAGGTTAGCATCCATTTTATTGAATGTTGGTGGAAACTAGAAAATGTTAGAAGTTAGAACTAATAGGTATTTTCCTACCTTTATGAATTTGTAACAAATTTTCTTGAACCCTCTGAAGAAGGCCTGCAATCGATCTGTGTTGATTCTTTGAATGCATATAACTGAGAAGGGTGAGTTCTAATTGAATGATTGCATGTTGGGTCTGAGAGCAGTGCATAGACTGAATCATGATTATCTCCCGTCCTTTCATCAACTTGCAAGCAACCGGTTTTTCTTGTGTACTTAACATATATAGTGAGGTTTTCCAATAATCTTAGATAAATAATGAATGTCTCTTCCCATGTTTTCAAATATAAGAGTGTCTTAGGCAGTGGAAGAGAAGAGTGCCTGCAATGGAGGTGTCTTGATTCTTTGAATGCATATCATTGGGAGGGTGACTTCTAATCTAAGGATTGTGTGCTGGGTCTGAGAGCAGTGCATAGAGTGAAGATTAAGTCGGTGATGGCTTCCGGCTGCAGTTTCTTATGCCTTGGGCCGATCCTTGAATGTTTAAAATCTCTGGGTAAACTTTTTTCTAAGATAAAGTCAGCTCTTGTTGCTGGGTGGGCGGCAGTGAGAAAAGTTCGTGTTGTACCACAGGCACCACTTCAGGCTACCTACTCACAACGCAGTGCTGCATATATGCAAGCTGGAGCACAATACATACAGAAAGTTTCTGGGCTATTAAAAGCAGGGGTGAACACACTTTGCAATAGCACACTGATGGAAACAACACAAGGTACAAAATTCTCATCATTTGCTTATAGTCAAACCAGAATGACATTGTTGACTTTGTATTTTGTTGACTTTCTTGGCCCTTTATATCTGCTTGTTCATATTGAAAATGACCAAGAAACTGGGAAATTGTTTTTGCATTACTTTCTGAATGTGTCCAAAACTATCTGATATATATGGGTATGTCAAAGGGAAAATCTTTGTTTGTAGGAATTGAAAGAATGACGGCCATATTTTGGAGAATAAACTTAATTAACAACATGGTTCTATAATCTAAAACGATTGGCTGACCTTATCACAATATTGAATTGGCGTATTTTGCAATGGTTATACACAGAGACCTTTTCTTGCTGGCTTCAACTGAAGAGTTCAATTGAAGAAGAATCCGTCCCGATGCAGCCAGGTTCAGCCGTGTGGATGCAACCAGGGTCTGGTGATGGTCATATCTTGTAAGAAGATATTGAATCCTGATTCTACTGAGTTGTTCTTCTATCAATAAATTCTTTTCAGTACTAGTCTTAGTCTTTTTTTGCATTTTTCCTGTGATTTACAACTTTTCCAAAGTCTTTCGGTTTTGGCACCCTTTCTTTTTTCATTCATCTCATTCACAGGACACAGTTTTCTTTGTTTTGTTGAAATTTTAATACTTCACTAACATTTCATCTGTAAACAACCTAGTTTTCACTTTAATGTTCTAGCTGAAATCTAAGGTGATTAGTTCTTCAAGGTCTTTGTTTTTATCCTGCAAGTCCCATTAGCCTTTTGTGGTTTCTAACCATGGTTTTTCTTATTCAGTTTTCCTGAGAGCCAAGGAGATGTTCTTATATTGGAGGTTCAGGACTCCAAGGGAAATGCTCATGGTCGAGTTCGGATCAAGATTGCTTCCATAACGGATGACCCAGTATGCAATATCTTCTAGTTCCATTTTAAATCTATCGACTGCATGATTCAAATCCTTTCGAAGTGAAACATGGTTGGTTTGCTCCTTTATGACTAGTTTTATCTTTTGTACAGAATGAAAAAGTTCGCTGGTGGCCTATTTACAGTGAACCAGAACATGAATGTGTAGGAAAGGTGCAACTCTCCATAAGTTGTCTGACTACCTCTGGCGAATTGGGGCCAACTAAGGTACACAGTAATTTCCTGTCATCATTTACGTTTCCCATTAGTCATTTCCACGTTTCCCATTAGTCATTTCCACAATTAAATGAAGTTGTTATAGAATTGTAATTATTGTGACAAAGGGTGATTGTTCTATGCCTGAATTTTAGAGCCTTTTATAGAATCTCTTTGTTGGAATGTGGGAAATTTGTGTTTTAGTTTCACTGTAACTAAGAATTCTGAACTATAGTGGTTATCAAGTAAATCATACCTCACGACAGCTATAGAAGGTAGATCTGATACAAATTACAATTATGTGCACTGCTAAATCTTGTCTTTATAAGATGTCTGCCTTTTGGGGATGAGGGATTTGACTTTGAGCAATTCATGTAAGCGATGAACTGATAATCAGGTCAGCTGATTTTGCTAGCTTGTACACCTTCTAAATTCTGCTTATATAGATTACAAATCTGATGGCTGTTTTCTTCCTGTCAGCGGTTTCAGCAAGCAAATACCAAAGCTTTGACAGTTTGTACAATGGGATTGCTTTATTTGCTGAATCCAACAAAACCCATTCACAATCTTAAAAAGTAGGAAAACGTGATTTAATATGATTCTTGACGTGATTTTGATCTTGTATTGTTACGGTCCTCGGCAATTTATTTTGAATATAAATTTTATGCTGTTCAATACTTTATCCTAGCATTTTAAGATTCTTCTTCACCATTATCCTAGATAAACCAAGTATTCAGTTCATCGGAAACAATCCTTTAGGCTTGTACAATCTTTGAGTGTGTGTGTATATAGACTATCTTCTATTACTACTATTAATACTGAAATCGTATACATCAACCCCTAGCAAAAGAAAAAAGAAAACCTAAATCAAGAAAAGGACACTAGGGTAATTAGATAATAAGGTAGTTGATTTGTATATTATTTATATATTTATTTTTTAATGGGTGAAAAGGATGGATTGAGAATGTTTTCCTTCTCCCTATCTATTTTTTTTTCATGTATATAGAAAGTATATTGGTACATCTATCATCTTTGTTAAGTGTTTTCATTTCACGAGGAAAGTATATTGCTACATATTCCTTGTTTGTTTAAGTTCTCATGTAATGTTTTTGTTTGGATTTGTTGTTAGTGTGTCACTGTTGGAGAAACTCTAGCATATGATTTGGTACTAGAAGCTGCAATGCGAAAGGAAAATTTTCGGTCGCGGAACTTGCGTTTGCATGGGCCATGGAAATGGTTGCTAATAGAGTTTGCTTCTTATTATGGGGTGTCAGATTCATACACCAAGTTGAGGTAACTTTCAAGGAATAATTAGTTATTCATTATGAGTCAATGCCTCCAAGTTTGTTGAATTCCCCTACAATTGTAAAATCATTAAATTGTTGCGAAGTTATTACTTCCAAATTTCAATGTTTCAACCTTATCAAGTTTAATAGTTATATATCTTTGGAGTTCGGATTGTGACTTTAGTGTTTAATATTATATCTAGGTACCTTTCATGCATCATGGATGTGGCAACTCCAACAAAAGATTGTTTTGAGCTTCTGTATGAATTGCTTGTTCCAATAATGAGAGCTCGAGATGAGAACACTTTAAATCGACAAGAGGTAAGTTTGTGGTGTTTTCTATTATGCATTCCACATTTGTTTTTTGGTAGTTTTTAGAAGGTGTGTGATCTCCCAGTTTTAGAATGTTTGCTAGATCATCACAACATTGATTATTTTTGAATATCCAAATAACAAGAAGGCATTATTTGACACTAATGTCTTTTTTCTTTTAAATCTATTTATTTTCAGAAACAAAATATTTTTCATTAATATTCGTATTCTACAACTAGGTCGACCTTACTTGGAGTCTTTCTTTTATCTATTTTGTTCTAGTTTTTTGCACTTATGAAATGATGGGTACAATTTTTTTCCATTGGCCAACTTTCCTAGATTAATCTTAGTGACCCTACTTAGCCATGATTTTAAAATGTTACTATAGTTACTAACTTATCTAAACAAAAATTCACTAATCTTTTCTTTCAAAGAGACAAAAATATTTCTAATAAGATGGAGAAAACAAATGAGGCGAATTGTTACTTGCACTTTCTTCCTCCTGTTTTTCCTCTTGTGTCCTGGAATGGCTTGTTTGAGGTGAATTGTTAGAAAAACGAGTAGCACCATGGCTGTGGGACCTATGCTCGTTTACCAACATGCATCCAAATCGCGACTAAAATGGTCTTCCATTCTTTCCAACCAACTGTCCTGTCTACTCATCCTAGAATCCAAACGCTCCTTAAGGTTCATGATCCTTGTTTTCGGTCCGAAGATTTGATAAAGGACTAGTTGAATCGACTCCACATGACCATAGAGGCATGTGTTAACAATGCTTAATTCCTTTGTCTAGAATGAGTTAGACTTAAACTTCATGTGTGTGGTCCGAGACAAGTTTTCCACCAACTATAGTTTCCCTTCAGTGCAACTCTCTATAGCAAAACGTTGATTTTGAAAAGTAACTTTGTCTCATCCCTTTTCATTTTTTTCCCAAAGAAAAAAATCTATTACATTCATATTGGAATATACATTTTTTGGCTCACATAGAGCTGCTTTCTGTCCAAAATCTCAACAAAAGATAAAAAATAGGTCTTTGCCTTGCTATCTCTGTATCTATCTGTTTATGCCTTCATATACATTTACATTACTGTCGAGGCTATATATGCCTTTTAGTTCCCCAAATTTATCTATACATCTTTACATTTAAAAATACACTAGAGCATCAAGTGCTCACTATCTGTCGATCAGAGAAAAAATGAAAACTTGAATTCTTCTGTTGCAAAGGCAGGCTAGAATCGGTGAACTTCGGTCTTTGCCCCATCGATGAACTTATATAACCGAAAGCTCCTTTTGGAAGTAAAATAGCTTCCTTTGATAGTTCGTCTACTTTACCATTGAGCTCGCGCAATATATGAGAGAAAGACAATCATCCCTTTTCATTTGCTTGTACAAAGATGCATTTAGATACCACTCTCGTGTCTTTGGACTGTGGCACCTGTCCCCTTTTGATGTCAAATTTTCAAGGGCATTTAATGCATTCGATTTCAGATTTGAAAATTACTTCCAAGTGACTTCAAACAGTAAACTAAGGATGTTATCACTGAATAATTTTCCACTGAAATTATGACAGAAAATAATAGCGGAAGCACAAAGATCAGAGATAAGTCATCCATACATATGAGACACAAATTTCTATTCAGTAAACTTTTCAGATTGAGTAATTTTGAGGACAAAAGCAATCCTTCCAACAAAATTACAACTTCAACAAATTTCCCAGAAAAACCCTTCCAACTTGCAAACCTGTTGTACAGCTTGCTGACGTCCCCTGTACGACTACTGGCGTCACCTGTACGAATTGTTGACGTCACCTGTATGGCTATTGATGTCACCTGTACGGACTGTACGGACTGTTGACATCACCTATACAGACTGTACAAACTGCTAACGTCACCTGTACGACCTCACACGTGTGGCTTGTTTCTCCTCTTCCTCTCACACAAGTGGCTTCCTCTCCTTGGTTGAAAAATAGAGAAAGAATGTCCAGAAACCCTAGGCCAGATTTGTCAAAGTGAAGAATTTCCTTTGCTGAAGTTGCCACCCCAATCTCCTTGGCACAAGTGCTCACTCACTTATGCCAACTCCATAATGTCACAATGTCTCCTCACATTGCCTTTCCTTTTATAGGAGTCTAATGAGTGAGTTTAGGAACCCCTTCTAAACTCAACATTAAATTACAATTGTTTATTCCTCCATGTGGGTTTGAACCCCCAACATGTGGGTGTGAAGCCCCAACCAAGCCCCAACTCAATATACAAGGGGTTTTCACAAAATGAAAAATGCAATCTGATTGCCAACAAAGATTCCCACATGCCTGACACCAAGGCCTATGTGGGAATACCTCGCGATGCTACAAAAGCATCAACATTTGACACCTTTGAATAGTAAAATATCCATAAGAGTTTGCCATAGATAACGTTACCTAGAAGAGTTTGCCATAGATAGCGTTACCTAGAAGAGTTTGCCATAGATAGCGTTACATACTTATTTATAGCAAACTCACCAAAGAGTGCCTTAAATTGGAAGGTAATTGATTACCATAATAAATATTAAGATTTTTGATAGAACCTCCACATCCCCCTTAAACATGCATGAAGCTCATGCTTGGAGGAGGCCTTGGGATTCAACTCCACATCCCCTTTTTGAAGTGTTAGGACCATTGGGTGTCCTACAAGGTAGTGGGGTGATGTGACCCTCTCAATTGCTAGAGATTAAGTGAGGTGAGTGAGAGGCGACGAAACTTAGTTCAAGTATTTGATTTCTTATTATCATCAAGTGCATGGATGTATGAGGGTAGGCTGCCTTCAAGCTAGCCATGATGGCTCCACCCAAATAGAAAAGTTTCCCTTTGGGCATTGATCCACTTGTAATGAAGCGTTGTCCTTAGGAGATGAGGATGATATTACAATAATGTTGCGAGATTCTTCATATTTCAAACCTTTAGTTTCTCTTTGCTTCCCTTGCAACCTGTCATTTCTTAGATTATGGAATGGGAGTCCATATTCTTCCATAGCTTCTTCTTTGATGATTTGTAAGAGGTGTTACACTTTTGATTGACCTGAATTAGTTTGTAAATTTCAAATGTGTTTAGGCTTGTTGGCATCTTTCTATTGTTCTCTCAATTTCATTGTTCCTTGGATATGGAATTTTCTGGATAACAAAGATGATTAGGGATCAATTTCCTACATAAGTGATTGGGTTGGAGGAAAGATCTCTTGCAATCTGGAGGCGTTTTTGTGCTGCAAGATCTTTTGCCTGATTATTTATGGTGCTTCCAATATTCCAAGCAAAAGTTTGCTTTTCTTCATCTTGTAGGATTGAATATGACTCCCTCGAATCCAACATGGCAAGTGTTACCTTGTATGAACATAAGGAGCATAAACTTCCTCTTTCCTCGAGTCCATTAATTTCTATTATGGTTAGGAGGTTCGTAATGTACTCGACATTTGTTTTTCATAGGAGTGGAATTTGGTCGTAATATTTTATTTTAGCCCATTGAATAAGTCCTAGGTTCTTCCTGACTTGTTGCTCTTTCTCTATAGTAGTTTGCAAAAGCGGTTTCCCTCAACAAGTTAATAGAGTGAGGCTTTGACTCTTGTTGGAGGTGTTTCTTTGTTGTGGAAGATACTGTTATTCTAGGAAGTCCATATCTTCTAAAACATTATGTAATAAACAATACATAGATGATATATAAATAAATAAATACATAATATATAAATATAAATAAATATTAACACTAATTAATAATCAATAACTAAATATGTAATGAAGGGACACCTTGCCGATAAAAGGTCACGTTTCTTATGAAAGGACACCCCAGTGTGGGTATATATACGGCCCTCACTCTCGTTGAAATCATATCATACTATTAAAATTCATTACTTATACATTTATATATTGTTATCCACATGGTTTTCTACATTGTATTCCAAATATTTTGGACATTTAATTGGTGAGCCAGATTTGGTTGTCACATTTGGTATCAGAGCAAAGTCTGATCTTGGCTTTTGGCTACCAGACCTTTGGTCAAAATTTCATTTCCCTTGGCAACAAAATCGCTAGGTCCTTGATCACATAAGTTCAGAAATACAGTTAAAGAAAAATCTATTTGTTGCAAAATTTGAAAAAAACCATAAATTGAGAAAATAATAAGATGGAAGAATATCTGCTGGCTGCTCACTGAAAAACTCTGCCTAAAACAATGACACTCATTGCTTACATAACTCTCATAACTCCCAGAAAAGAAGGCGACCTGCACATGCAAAAGGTATCATCTGTTAGGTGCCTGTCATAAGTGAAATAAACTGCTGAAAATAACCACATAACAGCCATAAATATCTTCAAAACTACCACTAAGATGTGGTTTACCTCCTCCACGAATAACCAACTCATGCACTCCCCCTAAATTCTCCATGTGATGTTGACTTAACTCAAGACAAGTGAACTTTTCTTTAAATAAAATTTCCAAAATAAACTCCCTGTCCAATAATAAATTTTCCTTTCTCATGCACACTAACCCACGAGGTCGCCTTCTCACTGAAAAACTCTGCCTAAACAATGCCACTTGCCCTGCTTAGATATAACTCTTGTAATCCCCAGAAAAGAAGGTGACCCGCTCGTGCAAAGGTATCATCTGTTAGGTGGCTGTCATATAAGTGAAGTAAACTGCTGAAAATAACCACATAAAAGCCATAAATATCTTCAAAACTACCACTAAGATGCGGTTGACCTCCTCCACGAATAACCAACTCATGCACTCCCCATAAATTCTCCATGTGATGTTGACTTAACTCAAGACAAGTGAGCTTTTCTTTAAATAAAAATTCCAAAATAAACTCCCTGTCCAATAATAAATTTTCCTTTCTCATGCACACTAACCCATGAGGTTGCCTTCTCTAAAAACAATCATCTCTCGATTTCCAAAGTTTAGCAATCAATTGACCTAGGTTTCCAAAATAATTCATGAGTCATCCATTGAAAACAGAACTGAAGCATGCAACCGATTTTTAGCTCACTGCCAGATTTACCAAAGGATTCCTTGGGTTTCCTTGAAAAAGGAGTGCCTAGGGTTTCATTGGAATAATGATGTGCCTAGGGTTTCCTTGAGAATGTTGCTGCCACATATTACACTAGAACCAAGAGCATGGTGCCCTCATTGCCACATGCTAAAAATAGCAACCCGACCCCTAAAAAATAGGAAAGACGAAAAGTGAAGGGAATTGCTAGGAGAGCACTGCCAAATATAGCACTGCTAAAAATAACAACATCTTGTATGTCAATGAATTCATGCTCATTGATTCGATTTTCTGCAAGGAATCCAAATATATGCTTAGAATCGTCATCTGAGCCTTGAAACCTTAACTGCTAAAAATAATAGTATCTCGCATGTTGCCCATAAAAAAGTCATTGGCATTGTGAGCTTGTAAGGATCCCAAATATGTAATCACTTTTGCCCTGTAGACCTTTGAACTCGGGAGCCTAGAAAATAGGAGGACTGCTAAAAATAACGTTTTTCCCCAAAACTAATGAATATGCCTGTGAAATGCCCTTGCCTCTGAAATGAACTCTGATCCCTAGAAAACTTGTCTCTGATCTCTGTGAAAGCTGGCTCTTAACCCTCCAGTTGCACAGACAAATTTGGGGGTTAACAATCTCGAGAGAATCCTGAAGCAAGAGTAACATCATGGGCAACTTCCTCTATCTGAGAGAATCCATCAACCGTGTCCTTGTATTCTATAACAATTCCATTAGCTGCATACTTGAAATCAATCTTAGCATCATCCTCCATCAAGATGTCACACCTCTCCTCAAGAGAACCGGAAGGTATATAGATGGAAGAAACCAATGCAACATGACTAACATATCTCCTAGGAGGTATACTTTCCCTTACTGAAGATATGGGCATTTTATATGTGTCACACCTCTCGTCAAGAGAACCAGAAGGCATACAGATGGAAGAAACCAATGCAACATGACTAACATATCTCTGTGAAAGTTGGCTCTTAACCCTCCAGTTGCACAGACAAATTTGGGGGTTAACAATCTCGAGAGAATCCTTTTAGCAAGAGTAACATCATGGGCAACTTCCTCTATCTGAGAGAATCCATCAACCATGTCCTTGTATTCTATAACAATTCCATTAGCTGCAAACTTGAAATCAATCTTAGCATCATCCTCCATCAAGATGTCACACCTCTCCTCAAGAGAATTGTAAGGTATATAGATGGAAGAAACCAATGCAACATGACTAACATATCTCCTAGGAGGTATACTTTCCCTTACTGAAGATACGGGCATCCTATATGTGTCACACCTCTCCTCAAGAGAACCGGAAGGCATACAGATGGAAGAAACCAATGCAACATGACTAACATATCTCCTAGGAGGTATACTTTCCCTTACTGAAGATATGGGCATCCTATATACTCTTGAGCCTTTTGCAACCTAGAAGACTCATCTAGCCTCTCACTGGAATGTACACGTGCTACTGGATCAACAAGTAACTTGTAAATGCCACCCTCTCTCACCCCTCTAGCCAAAGTCCTTGAACTAGCTAGACTATCATTGATGGTGCACTGCTGTCCCTCAAAAGCAACTCTACACTGTACATTAATTGTCATACAAGAAACAAAAAGAAGATTCTTCCTCAAACCAAGAACAAATAGAATAACATTCAGCTCAAGAACATCACGTGAAGGCATCTAAAAAGAAATGGAGCCAACTCCTCTCATAGGACAAGTGGGATCATCACCAAGATCCACACTCCTCTCTCTCTTGAGTCTTTCAAAATAAAGACCTGTCATATGTCGTGTGTCTCGAAGCTCCACTGTCCACATACCATCCAACGCTAGACACGATGTTAGAAGTCAAACAAGATGTCATGTAAAAGGTAGTCTCAAATTTTGAGTTAATCTCCTCTACAACTGCTGCAGTCCCCGTTGCACCCTGTTTCATACCCTTTCCCTTCTTCAATGGACACTGGCTAGCATAATTTCCTATCTCGTGACACTAAAAACACATCACCTTACTCAAATCCTTTTCTGTATCTGGCCCTTCCATCTGCCTGTAGCCTTTCTTGCTAACCTTATTCTTCTTCTTGTAGCTTTTCTTACTAACCCATACATGGTGTAGACACTTTTGAGTAACCTGAAAAAGTTAAACATGGCTCTTTTCTTTAGAGTGTTTTTTAGCATTTGAATTCACCCCAAATTGACATGTGTCCACTTCCTTGTAGTGTCTCCTTCGAATATGTGAATCATGCCTTGATCCATGTGAAATTCCTAATAAACCTTCTTTAACTTGCTTAAATACTATCTTGAGGAAGACATCTCTCCTTTAGGGGATAGATTCATGATTAAGCAATAAAAGAATATTTATTTTCAACCATTGAGTGGAATGCCCTTCATCAATATACCTTATTTGAGCATGGAAGTGCTTCTACTGCCACGTGGCATCACTCTAGGCTAGGGTGTTCATCCTTCCTCTGCCACATGTCATGTTTTGGGGTCCTCCATGTGGGAAATTTTACTCCTTTATCTCTTGAATGCATGCAACTCGGTCTAGCGTGTTGCATTGCTCTTGACCATAGTTTGGTGACTAGAGGCACTAAGACTGCTAATTCTAGTGGACCTCCTCCTTTATGTCTTATCCGACCACTATTGTAAAGCGGGTTGTCCTTGAGGGGGACCATTGTTTCCATACGATTTATGTTGCCCTCATATAACTATGCATAGGACAAAATACAAAGGGACCATACTTGTCCCACTTACCTTTGTTTTTCCTTGTCTTCTTGTCCATGGATCGATTGGTGTCCTATGTTTTGGTTCATTCAATCATTGTCTATGGGGGCATCCTCTCTGCTCTAGAGTCGTGCACAAAACTTGTTGTCCTAGTTTCATGTCTTCTCAAACATTTCAACTATGATAGTCCTGTCCACCTCACCTTACTATCTTTAGGCATCCCCCTCAAGGATCATTTCCAGGGTGTCCATGCTCTTGTACATGTCATTATAGTTCAATTTGAAATGTCAGAAAATTAGCCTCTAGCAAATGTCCCTAGAAACTATCCATGAGTCCATTTGAATGTCCCTTGAAATGTTGGACACATGATGTCCAACATGAAAAGAAAATGTACATAACATTAACATAAGCATAAAACATAAAAGTAATCAACAACATTGTCATTGACAAAAATAAACCATTGGCATTCCAAGAGTGTCTCATAGTAATGGAGTTTTCCATTAACAAGAATGTTAACAAAAGCAATGACAAAAATACAACATAGCTAGTATCATTGTCCATTTACATGAGAAGTAGATAAAAATCAATTAATTAAATCAATATCCACTATTCATAATAGAAACAAGAAATATATCAACAACAAGATTATATCTTTATTCTAATTAGTAGCGTATCCATCACAAAAAAATAATAAATAGTTCATAATAAGAATACACACCAATATATAATGGGAACCCGTGTGCCAGGCTATAACCCATTTAATCTTGTCTTTGTATATCCTTAAGTAGGTTACAATATGATAGATCATTGTTCTTTCCATAATCACCCTGTGCTACTGCATACCTCACTCTTGCATGAGCAATATCAAGACTTTGTTACTGCACACTATCAAAAACCCATCCATGACCTCTAAGTGTCCTTACATAGACAATAGACAGCCTAATCACTTTTCCACTAAGTTGGCTTACATTAAAATATGTGCAACGACTTTTGATAAAGTCAACTTTGATCATTTGGTGCATAAGACAAAATCAAAATTAATCATTAGCCCAAAAACCATAGGACCAATATGTAAGCATTTTTTCAGAAATAGAGAGATATTCCTCCCATGTACTTTCATCTTAATTAACTTTCTACATCTTATATTTCCTTTGTGTGTATGTGATGCATAGCTATTTAGTAGTTTATTTGTCTCTAGATGTTTGCCAAGAGACAAGAAGATCTATTAGAGTAACGATAATCATTGGAGTACATTATCTATATGAACATAAGAAAGCCAAAAATCTAATTGTTGAAAATCAAGTAGATTCCAAATTTTGTTCCATTGCTATTTTACCTGAGATTTAGCCATTATACCATTTTCTCATCTATCAACTTCTTTGTTAATTTTATTGATGAATGCTTACCATGTAATAAGCTTCATTTCATTGTTTCATTGCAGAAACGGATGTTGAGTGAGAGTGAAGATCAGTTGGAACGTTTGCTTGCGACAACTTTTGAGAATTACAAGTCATTAGATGAATCATCACCATCGGGTTTAGTTGACATGTTTGGGCCAGTTACTGGTGTAGCTGCACCCGCAATTGTACCTGCAGTGCAAGTTTATACTCTTATCCATGATATACTTTCTCCCGAGACACAAACAACTTTAAGAAACTATTTACAGGTGAGTCATACTTGACAATTTCTATGAGAAGTTCACAATGACAAACATCAACTCATTATGAGTGTTTATGTCATTTATAATGCCTCACAAAATAGAATTGGGGGTTAAATTGATGAGTCTGTTTATTAAAGGGCTCTTCTTAGATCACTCTTCAAAGTTCATTTGCTTCATATATCTATTATGCAATTCCCTCACTATTTAGGGTCTTGGCCTGATAATTATTATAAGGAATTAATGATAATTCTTTTGTCTCTGAAATAAGGCCTTCTTTTGCTTGCTTTGAAAATTACATCAAGGATCAAGGATGACTGAAAGGAAATTGTACACTTTTGGGAGTTTATTAGAGGGCTATGACTTTAATTATACTAGATTCTCTCTTTCTCTGGAAAAACTTATGCTACATTTTGTTGGCTGCCTTTAACATGGAACACCAGACAAGTAAAGCTAAGAAAAACCTTGTTAATAGCCAAACTCCCCTTTTAATGGTATTTTATTACTTCATCATTGAGATGTCTAGAATACCAATTTTGCATTGTCCATAACTGTGTTATCTGTCATTGGCATCGGTAATATCACTTACAAGCAATCACTACTTAATGAAAAACGAATGAAGAGTCATTTTGCTTTTATGATAAAAGCCTGTTTTGCTTGCTTTTGAATTTGCAACAATGGTCAAGGAAAAGTACAACAATTGAATGCTTGGCTTGTGAGTTCGTTCACTAAACAACCGGCATCCAATTATATCTCTTGTTTCTCTTGCTCTCAAAAACTTTTGCTACACTTCATTTGTTTATTGATTTACATAGAAAGTAAATAGCCTTTATAATAATGTCTCTTAAACTAATACATGGTGTGGACAATAAATGCTCAAGTATGTTGATTAGGTATTTTTGTTAGCATGGCTTTGGCATTGAGAATGTCACTTGTTGTCTTTGGCCCTACTAAACCTTAATATTGAAATGAATCGTCAAGTAGTTCATTGAAGGCCAACACTCTAATTATACCTCGAGTTTGTCTTGGGCTAAACAGCTTATGCTCGATTCTCTTGGCTTGTTGGTTTTCATGTGGATTGCAAAGCAAAGAAGGACAATAACCCCTAATTAGTAGGATACTCCTCCCTTTTTTTATGATACTATGTCAATTTAATCTGGTCACCTTTTAAATACCAATAGATAGTTGGGACTGCAGATGCATTACATATCTTAATCAAGTATTTGGCCCTACTAAACCTTAATACTGAAATGAATCCTCAAGTAGTTCATTGAAGGCCAACACTCCAATTATACCTCAAGTTTGTCTTGGGCTAAAAAGATTATGCTCGATTCTCTTGGCTTGTTGGTTTTCATGTGGATTACAAAGCAAAGAAAGACAATAACCCCTAATTAGTAGGATATTCCTCCCTTTTTTATGATACTATGTCAATTAATCTGGTCACCTTTCAGATACCAATAGACAGTTGGGACTGCAGATGCATTACATATCTTAATTAAGTCTTTTCTTAGCATGCTTTTGGTATTAGAAATAATGCTAACTATGTTGGCTTTACCAAACTTAATTTGGTAATAAACTCTCCTCTAACTATAGCGAATTCTAAAGCTACCCACCAATATGAAACATTGTCTTGGATAGTCCTTTACTTTTCCTTCTCTCATTGTTTCTCTCTCTCCTTTTTCTTAATTTTAAATATTTCATACCATTGATGGTTTTAATTTGTAGGTAGCTTGCCAAACTATTTTCTCTTTCCTATTAGCAACAATACAAATCTTGTGAGGAGTTAGTGTGGTTTTTGTTCCTCAAGCTTTACTTGGTTTTTGAAGTTTTGATTCCCATTTTTTAACTCGTAGGAATATTTTCAATCTTGGGGCTGCATTTAGATATGCATTCAAGCATTTCGGTAGTCTTGGCAACTAGTCATCCTTCCTTCCATAAGTTTTAATTGCATGATTGAAAACTATTATAACAAAGATACATTCTCAAGGCCAATTTTCTCATGAAAAATTGACTACAATTTTTTCTCTTGAAGGGGTTATTCCATGGTCTTTATTTCTCCTCTTTAGTAAAATATTGAATTGTATGAGATCTAGTAGAACATGTTTGGTTGATAGCTTGCTAATGGCCATCAATGGTTTGAACTTTCTTGTCCAGTTGTTACTCAGATTGATAGGTTAATGAATGATAACTTCTAACTTTCAAGCTACAAAAAATTGGAGTAGGTGCTTCAACACTTCCTATGGGGAAAACAAGGAGGGAAGAGGGAACTACATGACCATATGTATGATCTTGAGAGAACATAGTAGATTTGGTTTGCCGGGTCTCGGAACACATGAAGCCTTCTTGGCAACTAAGTGGATAGCACGACTAGGATACTCCTCCCTTTTTTTTATGATACTATGTCAATTAATCTGGTCACCTTTTAAATACCAATAGATAGTTGGGACTGCAGATGCATTACATATCTTAATCAAGTGTTTGGCCCTACTAAACCTTAATACTGAAATGAATCCTCAAGTAGTTCATTGAAGGCCAACACTCCAATTATACCTCAAGTTTGTCTTGGGCTAAAAAGATTATGCTCGATTCTCTTGGCTTGTTGGTTTTTGTTGCTCATGCAGTTTGTAGGAAGGGTTTGAGGCTTGAGTCAAGGGTAAGCCGTGTAGCAGGGGAGCTTCCCCAGCCATTGTCACCTCGATGGGGGCTCTTTCTATTTAGGAGGGTCGAGTCCTAGCGTCAATGCGGATAGGGAAGGCTAATGGATGGGGCCAGAGTCGAGAAACCTTCCCGCAGTTGATGCAGAAAGATGGTCACGAATGTAACCATGGCGATGCACTTTTGTTTGTGAGACAAAGGCAAAGAGACAACTGGAATGTGTGCTTGCAATGGTTTAGTACTTCATATAAACAATGACTATCTTCAATGGATAAATATGAGCAAAATAACTTAATGCAATTGTTGGCGAAATTCGATGATTGCCTAGGCAAAACTTATAGCAAGCACTTCAATAAAGCATAGAAGACAATTAGCATTCCAGTATTGCAATTTAAACCATGTATCATATTATTATCAATGCAAAGAGTTAAATCAAGCTCATATATATACCTTACTTACGTCACTATATAATGTTGCTACAATAGGTATAACGTGGGCTTTAGTCGATAGATCACATCAATGACAAGGAGTGAAAACGTTTGGGCAAAATAGCTTATGAACACAGGTATCAACTCAATGCCAATGAATAGAGCTAGCTATCCTGGGTGCGGTATAAAGCAAAGAGATAAGAGTATGGCCGTCAATGATAGTTTTGTTGCATGTGTGATGTCAAGCTTTGTCAACAAGTTAATTTGAGAGGAGAAGGCCAACATTTTATCAAACAATCTCACAACATTAATCAATGGCTCATCACCAATCAAAAGAAGACAAAATCAAAACATTCAAAGTCTAAAAGCAAGGTTTATAATGATGTATGACGTCACGGCTATACAACTTTTGGTGTTCTTGGAGTTAGACTAGCCAAAGTGGGCGATTTTGACAAAATCAACCAGGTAAAAGTGCAATCTAACTCCAGCTACAACAAGAAGAGCGAGGGGCGCACCTTTCCTATCGAGCAAAGTCAATAAGCCTCCACTTGTCCTCTTAAAGTTAGTTCAAAATATAGCTAGGGTTAGTAGGTAGGTTAATTTAGGGTTGCAATTTTGGAAGAAGTTTGGAAAGTCTTAAAAGGCATATGAAGCTCATGAAATCATCTCTAGACTAGTGCCTTGGGTTAATGGAGTCAAATGGAAGTGTAGCTAATGATTTAGAAGGTATTCAAACCTAGGAACAAGAGGCCTAGAGTTTAGTGGTGTTGCTTTAAAGGCAAGGCCACTAACCCCTAACCCTAAAGGAAAAGGCTTACCTAGGTGTGTAGCTAAAGCTAGGCCTAGTGCTTCAATCTTCTTCCTAGGACTCTCTTGTGAAAGCGGCTAGCTTGTAAGGATAAACCTAGAGGTGAAAGAGGTGTTGCTCAATTGAGGCTTCTCACAAACCCTAGAAGTAAAACCACAGGTGTAACTTAATTAGGCCTAGGATCACTTCTTTCTTCAATTTAAGCTCAAAACCTTAGAATACAAGAGGGTTAGTGTAGCTAAGCCTAGGCTAAACCTTCTCAAATCGATGATTATATGCTCTCATTTGGGGACATGAAGCCACGACCACTTGTGTGTTGGCTCCCCCCAGGGTTTCAAGGATTAGAGATCCAATACAACAAGATAACAATGAATGAAATTTAAACTACAACTATTCAATCAAAGAGCTTTTGAAGAAAAACACTTACAAGATCGTGAAGAGACAATAAAATCACACTAGTTGTAAACCTTCCAAACGATAGAAAACACCATAAAAAATTCCAAGAATGATCCTCCACAATAGTAGCGCCTCACTCCAAAAGACCAAAAAAATCCAAGACAAAAGCTAAAAGTAGTCTTTCAAATGAGAGCAAGTTATGTTTATGATCCAAAAGAGGGAAAATATCCCTCTATTTATACAATACTTTGACCTTAAATTTAAAAATAGGTCCACAAAATAGCCGACAAGGCTATCAATCTGATTTTTAATCATTTGTCACTTTACATGCTAAAATGCCAAATGTAATTTCAAATGAAGGCGTCAAAACCCCTTGGAGGCGTTGGCCCTTGCAGGGCATAATCAACATCCAAGAGGCAAGACATTGTCCCCTCTGCGGGGCTCTAGCAACTTGTCACACGTGCCCAAGAGGCTTAGTACGCTGCCACATGCTCTAGATGTCGTCCAACTAGCACTGGTGGTGCTCTGTCCATCGAGGTCCATGTCCCATCTATTAGAGTGATCCCCATAAGTCATGACCTATGCCAAAGCGTCCTGATGGTAGTCCCACTCTTCTTCTCATTGCAGGGCTGCGTCCGCGAACCACTGTCGACCCTGCATAAATCCAAAGTGCATCTGGTGGGCTCTTCCAGCTAGGTCAAACTAATCATCTCCCCATATTACTTAGATCCTGCAATTTGCACATTAAAGTAGGGTATGGTCACGCACATCAAAAGCTTCGCCCTCCGAGGGGGCTCATTAGTCCAAACATCATGGCAATGTAAAGTCACATTTCATCATTAAATTTATGAATATATGCATAACATCTCTAACAAATCTTCTAATGGCTCAAAGGCACCACACAGACCCACCATACCAAGTCAAAGCAACCAAGGGGCAGCCTATTGGGTCAATACCCGCAGGCGGGCCGGTTTCCTCAAGGGTTATCAAAACATGCCGGTGGCGTGTTGGATTTGGGATGTCACAGTCATGAGTGGAGACCTAGGGCTGTTGTTGTCTGTGGGTGCTTTTGTGGGAGGCGAGTTGTACCAGTCATAGATGCAATTTTTCCAAACCCTTATTGCCTTATCTTTCTTTATTTACATTTTACTACAAGCCTTGTGAAGGGACCTTTGCCTTGGCAGTGGCGGAAGTGGCAATTTTAGCTAGTATCGCCATTAGAAATGGGAGAACAAGTGATGAGACCCCCTTCCTTTGGCCATGCAACCAAAGGTCAGCATACACAGCTTGGCCAACCCGGATGGTTGCAATGTCATACCGCTAAACACTATGAACATAATGGCCGGCTCGTGATGAGACCTCCCATCCCCTTAGTTGGAATGCTTACGTTTATTGTTATTATTATTTTCTTGAGGGTCCCTCGGTTTCTTAGCGAGAGGCCTTTATTACTTCGAGGATCCCACAGGCGAAGCATCTCTAGGTTTTAATTTCCCCATGGCTTTTTATCTTTTACAGTACTTTTACCACGGGCCTTTAGCCTTCTTGCCACAAGACAAGGTGTACCCAGGATGGTCATCCTAATGGCTAGACTAGAGATGGGATAGACAAAGTGGGTTTAAGATGAAAAAGTGATAATATAAGGGGAACGGACGATGGTTCTTAAACCTTGGTGGGCACTAAAACCATGAATACCAACTTACTAAATCACCAGGTCAATTACTAGCAGGTGGTCAAGTAGATTAGTGCTTAAAATCAAGCAGTTATCACGAAATGAGAGAGAGATCTAATGCATACATAAGAGGGTTATAATGATCCAAATACAGGCCACATACCATGATACCTTGGATGAGAATTACCTCATGGAGCAAAGAGCCCTCTTTGATACAAGACCCGGTGGTGAGTGATGGGTAGATACGGACTGACAAGGACAAAGGCGGTGAGAAGAAGAAGATGGGTCCTCGGGGACCATGCTGGGTAAAATCTCACGCTCGGTACTCCATGTCTAAGGACCATGTGGGCCTCGAGAAACGATCTCCTAGTTATCCCTAGATATGGGGATAACATCACAGCTCAAACTTCGGGGACATCGCTAACTGAAGTATGAGAACCCTCGGCAATCTCAGCGTAGACACACACTCACACTACGACAAAAGAGCATCGTGACAAGGAAGCGGGGATGGTATTGCCACCCCGTAAAAGCAATAGCATATAAATGTGCATATAAATGATGAAATGCATGTGCATATCGGGGCAATCATAAATGTAAATACAAAGTAAAAATCTTACCTATACTTACCTACTTAGAACATGTTGGTGTAGTCAAACAACCCGATAGCCAATCCAGCAAAAGCAGCTCGATACACTTTGTGCTTTATCAGAAACCAAAACAATGAAAAATCCAAACCTGAAACCTGCGTCATGAGAGTTTAGGGCATATATCACATCATCCGGAGATTTAAATCTAATTTATGGAGGCGGGTGGGAGGGACCAAATCTCGCCAAGTCCATCTGAGAAAAGCACTGATCCTATCGAAGAAAAGGTCATAAAAAGGTACAAGGTTCAGAAAAAACGGACACAAAGGGCCAGTAAACTGGTTACCTAGGACATACTCACACTCTAAGAAAGGATTGTGAAAGTTTGAAAGTAGATGTCGGCGGATCATCGAAAAGAAGGTTGAAAAAGCCCCTGATCGGAAAAAGTATAACCAACCAACCCTTGGAAACCTAGGAACCCAGGAGGAACTCAAAACGAAAAAGGTACTCCCCAACTACACCACGAATGGAAAAACAGAGCAAAGTAATAGCAGGTGGTTGGGGTGAAAAGTCTGAAACTACCTTCCTTGGGCAAGCGATGTCCTTACCCAATATCAAAGTTTGAACACAGCGATTGGTGTTAATCATCTTTATGAAAAGGTTAAGTGCGCAGGCTACTCATCAAACATCTCAGGTAAGACCGAAAATCATCCCGAAAACAAGGTGCCATGTCATCCTTGGTGTTTGGAAGATACAAGTAAAGACTTCATCTCCTTGTTGCCACGGTCATAAGTAATTTGTTGTGACAATTGCAAAGGCAATAACTGGAAATGACTCGATGTCATAGATGGGATCAGGTATCATAACCAAATGTATCCACCTACGTCCTTAACATGTATGAACTCATCAAAATCAACTATGTCGGTCGGTGTATCATAACATGGGGAGTTAAAACATCCAATACTTTTCACTCTTTGTATCATAAGGCAAATAACCATTTAAAACTTGGAAGGAGGAACAATGTACCTCGCTTAATCCTTCCTGGGCAAGGCTTCAAGTATTTGGATATCATCATCCCGGATGGAAGATCTTCCTCTTCATCTTCAGTCTTGAGATATAGTGGATCTGGCTCGTCCAAAGGTTACATTCCTTCTTCATTCTGAGTCATAAAACAAGGCATCATCAAAGAATCAAAATAACTCACCTCATTTTCTTCATCTTGTCGCGAGGGAGTGGCGAGGATCTTGGAGAGCTTCATCGGTGGGTGATTCGTTCGGTGCTTCATCCTCATAATTCTCTTTCCGGTTCCATCTTCATTTGCATTTTATTGAATTATGGAGATATCTTGCTCCTTCAAGGGGTTGATAATGGTCTTCACAAACCTCATCTTCTACATGGAGGGTCTGATGTGATCATGATAGGCTCTTAAAGGTCATCACAATCTAGATGGTGAACCCTTTGTGGTACAAGGTTATCGTGAGGTTTTGAGGGACATCTTCATACGTTTGGCAATGTGGCTTAGTAAGGTCTATAAAACTACTGGTGAGGTGTATGAAAGGTGATATACCCTTGTCCTTGCAACAACTCTTAAAGCGTTTTTTTGTAAGTAGGGTGGCAAGTGAAACAAAACAACTTTACAGAGCATCCTCTCTCCCAACTCTATCTAGCTCAAATATTCAAAAAAATTCACTATATGAAGAACTGGGAGACCCAAAAACGGTGGAAAGTTGTCTAACCATCTATCATCAAAATAATTTGGGTATCATGAAAACTTAAAATCAATAGTTGGATACATTTTGTTCCCCGATAAACCATGATCCCATAATTTTGAAATATATCCACCGAGGAAAGGTAATGTAGCTGCTTGAGAAAAGAAGTCAATAAGGTCATGAGATAGTTTTCTGAAACTACAAAATAGGGGAAAGGCTAGTGGAGTGTAATTAAGCTTATAAGGGAGTATCTTGTGAGGAGCTTACAAGGTGATATGTCGTTGAAGAGTAGACTCGGTGTTCCGACAGCGGCATGAAAATGTTATCATACGGTTTGTAGGAAAGGTTTAAAATAGCTTGAGTCAAGGGTAAAAGCCGTGAGGAGCTTACCACTTGTCACCTCGATGGGGGGCTCTTTCTATTAGGAGGCGAGGTCCAAGGGAGGCGTCCCTAAGTCAATCTGGCTAAATGAAGGCCAGCTAATGGATAAGGGCCAAATTCGAAGAAACCCCTTCCACTGATTGATGCAGAAAAGATAGTCCACCAGATATAACCACTTCTTGATGCACTGTTTGCGAGACAAAACAAGACAACTAGAATATGTGCTTACAATGGATTAGTACTTCATAAAGCAGTGGCTATCTTGATGGATATATGGGCAAACAACTTAATGCAATTTTTGATGAAGTCAATGATTGCTAGGGAAAAGCTTATAACTTAAACACTTCTTCAATGGCATAGAAGACAATTGGCATTCAATGTGTGCCTTTGTGGCATGTATCATATTATCAATGCAGAGTTAAATCAAGCTCCATATATATTATGCTGCCGTCACTATATAATGTTGCTACAATAGGTATGGCGTGGGCTTTTAATTCGATAAGATCACATCAATGTGAGGAGTGAAACGTTTGGGCAAAATAGCTTATGAACTGCGGTATCAATGATGCCAATGAATGAGGCGCTAGCTATCCTAGCGTTCGCGTTATAAAGCGAGATAAGAGTATGGCGTCCGATACATGATACTTTTATTTACTGGTGTAACGTCAAGCTTTGCTCCAACAAGTCCGGTGAGAGGAGAATACAGCGTTTATCAAACAATCTACACAGCATTAATCAATGGCTCATCACCGATCAAAAGAAGAGACAAAATCAAAACATTCAAGGTCTAAGCAAGGTTTATAATGATGTGAGCGTCCTGAAACTGTACAGCTTTTGGTGGGGTTAGCTAGCCAAAGGGAGTGGACGTTTTGACAAAATCAATAGAGTAAAGTGCAATCTAACTCCCGCGGCTACAACAAGAGAGCGGGGCAGCACCTTTCTATCAAGCAAAGGATCCAAAAAATAAGGCCTATGTTGTCCTCTTAAAGTTAGTTCAAAATATAGCTAGGGTTAGTAGGTAGGATAGCTAGGGTTTGCAGTGATTTTTGGAAGAGAAGTTTGAAAGTCTTGGGCATAACAAGCTCATGAAATCATCTGTTGGTGCAGCAGGTTAATGGAGTCAAATGGAAGTGTAGCTAATGGTTTGAAGGAGTTCAAACCTACAGGAACAGAGAGGCCTAGATGGTTTAATGGTGTTGCTAAAGAAAGGTCACTAACCCTAACCCTAAGAAAAGGCTTACCTAGGTGTAGCTAAAGCTGAGCCTAGTGCTTCAATCTTCTTACCAGGACTCTCTTGGCAAGCGGCTTAGCTTGTAGGGATAAACCTAGGGCTGAAAAGAGTTTCTCAAAACTCATCTGAGGGCTACTCCTGGAAACCTAGAAGTGAAGCCCCTAGGTGTAACTTAATTGGGCCTAGGATCACTTCTTTCTTCAATTTAAACTCAAAACTAGCCAAGATACAAGAGGGTTAGTGTAGCTAAAGCTAGACTAAACCTTCTTGAATCCAATGGTTATATACTCATGCTATGGGGACATAAAACCACGACCTACTTGTGTGTTAGCTCCCTAAGGGACTTTCAAGGATTAAGTTGATACAACAAGATAACAATGACCATGAAAATGTTAAAGCTACAACTATTCAATCAAGAAACTTTGAAGAAAAACACTTACAAGATCATGAAGAGACAATAATCCACACACTAGTTGTAAACCTTCCAATAGCACATAGCACCACTTCACCAAATAACACCTTCAAAGAGTTCAGCTATCACCTCCAAGAGACCAAAATGCAAGACAAGAGCTAAAGAGTAGTCTCAAGTAGAGCAAGTTATGTTATGATCAGATGAGGAGAAAACATCCTCTGTTTATCTGATACTTTGACCTTAAGATTAAAATTAGGTCAACAAAATGGCCGTGAGGCTAGCGGTCACCGATTTTAAATCATTTTGTTACTTTTTACATGCTAAATACCAATAATGAGCTAAAAATCAAGGCGACAAGCCCCTAAAGGGAGACATTAGCCCTCTTAGAACATGATAGCGTAAAATGAGCTAAGCGTTGCCCCTTCTAGGGCTCCAACATCATCCCTGCGTGCGAACAAGCCTAAGAAAGGCTGCCGCACGTCTTGTTGGAAAATCGATCCAACAACTCGGTGGCGTCCACGCCCATCATGGCCGATCCATCGCACAGGGGTTGATCCGTAAGCCCGCGATCTATGCCAAATGTCACGATGAGGCTTCCTCTTCCTCGGCGTTAAGCGACATCCTGAGCCACATCTGCATCGCCGTGGCGATCCATCGATGGGCTCTTATTTATGGAGTCGAACTAATCAATGTCTCCCCATGTTACCTGGAATCACCGTTTTTGATTCGCGGAGCATGGTCACGCACATCAGCTTCACATGCCTCGAGAATCTTCGGTCCTGAACATCATGGCAATGTAAATCAAATTTCATCATTAAAATTATCAAATGTATGCGTAACATCCCTAGCAAATCTTCTAATAGCTCAAAAACCTTACGGACCCACCATACAAAGTCAAAGCAACAAGAAGGACAACTTTATTGAGTCAATACCCATGAAGCGGAGCAGTTCCTCAAAGGGTTATCAAAACGTAATGCAGGTGGCGTGTGTTGTGGATTTAGGATGTCTAGTCATGGTCGGACCTAGGGTTAGTGTGTCGTCACAATAGGTGCGCCTTTAATAGGGGCCGGTACATCATGGATGCAAATTTTCCAAACCCTTATTGCCTTATCTTTCTTTGTTGCATTTTTACTACAAGCCTTGGCAAAGAGGACGCTGCCTTGGCTTGGTGGCGGTGGCAATCGTTACCCACTAATCTTCCTTGAAATGAGAGAGTGGCTCGTGATGAGAGACCCCCTTCAACACAGCCATGCAACCAAAGGTCAACGCCCTGGCGTGGCGATGGTGGCAATGTCATGCGCTAAACACCTGAACGCCAATAAGATTGCGGCTCGTGAGTGAGACCTCCCATCCCCTTGGTTGGAGTCTTGCATTTATTATTTATTTTCTTAGGGTCCCTCGGTTTCTTGTGAGAGGCCTTTTATTGCCAACCTCGAGGGGATCCCACAGAGCGAGAAGCATCTCTAGGTTTTAATTTTTCCCTATGGCTTTTATCTTTTTACCGGCTGCTTTTACCCCATGGGCCTCTAGCCCCTTCTTCCAACAAGATATCTTGGGATGGTCATCTATTATTAGACTAGAGGGGTCTGGGATAGATAGTGGGTTAAGGTGAAAGGGAAGTGATAATGTGGGGCCGGTGGTTTTTTAAACCCCCTTTGGTGGCTAACAGAAACCCATGAATACCAACTTGCTAAGCTACCGGTCCAATTGCCCAACAGTGGTCCAGAGTAGATTGGTGTAAAATCGAAGCGGTTATGCAGTGAGGAGATCTAAGCTGCATACATAAGAGGTTATAATGATCAAATATGACGCATACCATGATACGGATTAATTACCTCATGGAGCAGAGCCCTCTCCGATACAAGACCGATGGTAGTGATGGAGGCAGTACCCGGACGTGGGACAAAGGCTGAGAAGAAGAAGATGGGTCCTCCGGGGCCATGCTTGGGTAAAGCTCACGCTCTCGGTACTCCAATATGCAGGACCATGTGGGCCTCGAGACATGATCTCCTGAATTATCCTAGATATCCGGGGATAGCAGGTTTTTCGTAATGGATTACAAAGCAAAGAAAGACAATAACCCCTAATTAGTAGGATATTCCTCCCTTTTTTATGATACTATG
Source organism: Picea sitchensis (assembly GCA_010110895.2). Lineage (NCBI taxonomy): Eukaryota > Viridiplantae > Streptophyta > Pinopsida > Pinales > Pinaceae > Picea > Picea sitchensis. The sequence goes on along the minus strand of SNQJ01S0016874.1, from coordinate 7,285 downwards.
TCAATTAATCTGGTCACCTTTCAGATACCAATAGACAGTTGGGACTGCAGATGCCTTACATATCTTAATGAAGTCTTTTCTTAGCATGCTTTTGGTATTAGAAATAATGCTAACTATGTTGGCTTTACCAAACTTAATTTGGTAATAAACTCTCCTCTAATTATAGCGAATTCTAAAGCTACCCACCAATATGAAACATTGTCTTGGATAGTCCTTTACTTTTCCTTCTCTCATTGTTCTCTCTCTCCTTTTTCTTAATTTAAATATTTCATACTATTGATGGTTTTAATTTGTAGGTAGCTTGCCAAACTATTTTCTCTTTCCTATTAGCAACAATACAAATCTTGTGAGGAGTTAGTGCGGTTTTTGTTCCTCAAGCTTTACTTGTTTTTTGAAGTTTTGATTCCCATTTCTTTTCTTAGCATGCTTTTGGTATTAGAAATAATGCTAACTATGTCTTTTCTTAGCATGCTTTTGGTATTAGAAATAATGCTAACTATGTTGGCTTTACCAAACTTAATTTGGTAATAAACTCTCCTCTAATTATAGCGAATTCTAAAGCTACCCACCAATATGAAACATTGTCTTGGATAGTCCTTTACTTTTCCTTCTCTCATTGTTTCTCTCTCTCCTTTTTCTTAATTTTAAATATTTCATACTATTGATGGTTTTAATTTGTAGGTAGCTTGCCAAACTATTTTCTCTTTCCTATTAGCAACAATACAAATCTTGTGAGGAGTTAGTGCGGTTTTTGTTCCTCAAGCTTTACTTGTTTTTTGAAGTTTTGATTCCCATTTTTTAACTCGTAGGAATATTTTCAATCTTGGGGCTGCATTTAGATATGCATTCAAGCATTTCGGTAGTCTTGGCAACTAGTCATCCTTCCTTCCATAAGTTTTAATTGCATGATTGAAAACTATTATAACAAAGATACATTCTCAAGGCCAATTGTCTCATGAAAAATTGACTACAAATTTTTCTCTTGAAGGGGTTATTCCATGGTCTTTATTTCTCCTCTTTAGTAAAATATTGCATTGTATGAGATATAGTAGAACATGTTTGGTTGATAGCTTGCTAATGGCCATCAATGGTTTGAACTTTCTTTTCCAGTTGTTAGTCAGATTGATAGGTTATTGAATGGTAACTTCTAACTTTCAATCTATACAAAATTGGAGTAGGTGCTTCAACACTTCCTATGGGGAAAACAAGGAGGGAAGAGGGAACTACATGACCATATGTATGATCCCAAGAGAACATAGTGGATTTGGTTTGCCGGGTCTCGGAACACGAGGCCTTCTTGGCAACTAAATTGATAACACGACTAATGTGGGACAATGCACTATTGCAAGCTCTTGTTCAACACAAAATTTAGACGACTACACATATGGTAGGTTTTAAAAATTAGTATGGTTTATGCGACATTATTTGAGGGGTTGAGGCCTTTAATATTTCAATATTAGGAGTGCTCAAAAGGATATGGTAGTCTTGGCAACTAGTCTTGAAGAAGCTTCACTTGGATTTTGAAGGACTATAATAGTTGGGGCTTAATGTCCATCAATGGTTTAGGCCATCAATGGTTTGAACTTTCTTGTCCAGTTGTTACTCAGATTGATAGGTTAATGAATGATAACTTCTAACTTTCAAGCTACAAAAAATTGGAGTAGGTGCTTCAACACTTCCTATGGGGAAAACAAGGAGGGAAGAGGGAACTACATGACCATATATATGATCCCGAGAGAACATAGTGGATTTGGTTTGTCGGGTCTTGGAACGCATGAGGCCTTCTTGGCAACTAAATGGATAGTGCGACTAATGTGGGACAATGCACTATTGCAAGCTCTTGTTCAACACCGAATTTAGACGACTACACATATGGTAGGTTTTTGAATTTAGTGCAGCTGCAACAACCATTCTTCGGGACGATGTTATAAGACCCTAGTTGAGATCTAGGGCCCCTAGTACACTCCTGGGGTTCTTGGTTTGGGACCAAGTAGTTTGAGCCATGACAAAAGACCCTAGTGAGGGCCCTCAGTGTATTACTGGGGTTCTTGGTCAAGGACCAAGCAATAAGTCCCTAGATGTGTTCCAGGGAATCCTTGCTCGGTGCTTGGATTGATCCTTGGATGTGTTCCTTGGTGGTTGATGATGTAAGTCCCTAGATGTGTTCTAGGGCCCCTGGATGTGTTCAAGGGAATCCTTGCTTAAACGCTTGGGTTGATCCTTGGTTTTGTACCTTGGTGGATGAAAGACCTTAGATGTGTTCTAGGGCCCCCAGATGCGTTCTGGGGTACCCTAGTCTTGGACTAGGTAGTTCTTGGTTGGGTACCAATATGTGATGATGTGTGATCTTCTTCTTCTCTCCCGGGATAGTCCATGAGACCTAGGAGTAGCTAGAAGATGGACATGACCACATCATTGGTTTCTCCTATTATGCAGGGATGATACAAGATTATAAGTTATCATGAGACATATGTGGACAGTTTGCCTTTGAAGAAGACCCCTTTGACTTTGTCTTGCGGCCTCCCCTTGCGTGATTCTCCTTCGCCCTATTGCTTGTTATTGAGTTGGTCTTCTATAAGTCACTTTGACTTATTTGACTTTGTGATTAATATTTTAAGTAATTAAAATATTATTTTTTATTTATTTTATTATTTAGGTTTTTAATTAAACCTAAATTCTAACCCTTCCCATAACTATAAATTAAGACCTACCCCTCTCTCATTTTACACTCACTTGCTCTCCTCTTCTAAGTCTGACTTTCTGCGGCCATCTCAGATTCACTCTTGTGTTGGGTGTACGACCTTCTTGGTGGATTCTCTCTCTTGTTTGAGGTGTTGCCTCCTGAGTTCTTGTTCCTCTTGCTGGCTGGTGGTTATTTATGGTCACCTTTCTGCTGGGTGTGGAAGCCACGAACCTCTCTTTGACTGTGAATGAGTGCTGTGGACCTCACTCTTGTTGCTGTAGGTTTCGCGACCCTCTTTGGTCTTTTCTCCTTGCTGCCGCTATGTGTTGTGAGGGTGCCGCTGCCTCCTAGCAGCCCTTTGGCTCCTTCTCTTGTGATTGGTGGGGTTATCACCAGCTGTCCCTGATGTTGCTGCTGCCTTCCACTACTGTTTACAAGTTTCTGCCTTGAGGGTTTCGTATTACAGTTTGCCTTGGACAGTTTTGGTTAAGCCTTCCTTGTGGTCTTTTGGTTTACCTATTTCAGTCCTTTCTCTTGCCGAGTTCTTCTTTTTACACTGTCCACTTATTGATCATGATGAGATCAAACCCTTGAGGGTTTGATCCATGATCTTCATAGCTTTTCTGAGCATATAGATTGAGGACGACCATACATCAGGTACCACTTTCTTTTATTTTGCTAAGGTAAAGTTCAGATCTGATTCTACTTTTGTTTACTTATGTTTCTAGCTTAATTTAATATTCAGAAATGTTATTTTTCTGTTCTTGATCTGTCCTATATTAAGTTTGTTTTCTTTAGCATATTCAGTCTTGTATTTTCAATATTTCATCCACTTTAGATTGTTGTTTTTAAAGTGCTGATCTGTATGTACTGTAGAGTTCATTTTTGAAAAGATATCTCTGTTTTATTTTCCCTAAAAATCTAACATGGTATCAGAGCTTAGGGCGTGAAAAGAGTTCAATAGTGGCAGACTTTTGAGCCTGTGTAGATCCTTGTTTTAGGGTTTGTTTTGCAGATCAACAGTAAAGTTTTTTTTTATCTTCAAATCAACATGGCTTCATCTTCAGTCAAAGCAGAAGATAGGCTTGAAGGGGCCTCCAACTTCAATGCTTGGAAGGCTAGGGTGTTTAACATACTAGAAGAGGGTGACGTGGATGAGCTGGTTACCAGGGTGATAGAAGAACCCACTTCAAATACATGCAAGGCAACATATAAGAAGAGGCATGCCAAAGCTAAAAGATGTTGAAATATTGTAACTACAAAGAGTATTCTATTTATTATTGAGTTATTATTTATTACATCAATCCCCTTTTATGGATTGATCATGTCGGGCATTGTAATTGACCAAATACCCTTTTGTGGATTGGTCAAACCCTAAATATAATATGCAAATTGAGAAGTCGTCCCCCAGGCTAATTAAAGTGGTTTTAACCACTGAGAAGACAAGTCGGCCCTGCCCAGTGAAGAGACACCTTTCCAGCACCTGTCAATTTTTATAAATAAAGGAAGCCAACGCCTTGTTAACTCACTCACTCATTTGCTCATCCAGTGCGCAAGTTTGGTAGCTGCAGTTGGGAGAAGAAGGAAGAGAGAGGCGCATTGCTCAGTGTTGGATATTCTCTAGTGTTTTTGTTTATTGTCTTGGCATTGTATTGACTATCTATATTAAGGAAGTTTTGCTGGGTTTTCTCCCCCATGAGGGTTTCCCAGGATAACTACTGTGTATCTTGTGATTGTGTTTCTCTCAGTGATCCTACTTATGCTATGGTTATCTAGTAAATTGAAAAGAAACCTAATAATAGCTTAAACCTTAACATGGTATTAGAGCTAAACTGAAGAGAGCATCTTTCACTGGATAAAGAAAAACGTCACTGTTGCCATACAAGAAAATGAGGGCTTTTTGTTGAAGAGGAATATCAACCTAAAAACCATCTCGAAAAGTGTGCCCTAGCCTAGGAAACTATTTGGCACCTTGAGTGCACCTTTTCAGTGGTCAGATACTCTGGAAAGTCAAACCCTGGTTTTGACTAGTACCAGAAAACCAGGAAACCAGAACCAGTACCAGAAGCACTAGTCCAAAATTCCGTTGGTCCAGTTTGAAGGGGAAAAATTTGGATTTTCTGAAATCTAACTGCACCAGGCTACTCGCCCCAGCCAAGCGCGCCTCCTGGTAAGTTCAAAATCTGAGCATTTTCAATTTTTGGTCATTTTCCTAGCTCCAGGTAAAGATGTCTGCAAGCACTAAGCTTGTTGAGAAGCTAGAAGGTGTGGAAAACTTCCGTGCCTGGAAGTATATGATTGCACTCATTCTTGAAGAGAATGACGTAGCAAGATTCATTAAAGAAGATGTACCAGAACCTACCGATGCTGCAACTAAAGCAAAACACCAAAAGGACACAGTTAAGGCCAAAAGAATCATTGTAGATTTTATTAAAGATCACTTGATTCCTCAAGTGGCTTCAAAGAAGACTCCAAAATAAATGTTTGATGCCCTAACCAGGATGTATGAAGGAAAGAACATCAACCGAAAGATGAATCTGAGAACTCAACTCAAAAGTACAAGGATGCAGAAAGGAGAAACAATTCAAGAGTATGTCTCTAGAATATCACAATTCATGGAACAACTAGAAGCAATTGGTGATACTCTAGATGCATTCATCCAAACTATTTGTGCCAGAAAGGAGAAACTGCACTTTGACAGTCTTTGGGAAGAATGCGTTCAAGAAGAAGCAAGAGTAGCTAACAAAGAAGCAATACTATGAAGAGATGAAGATCAAGCCCTAGCTGCTCATACTCAAGGAGGAAGGAAGAGGTCTTACTTCCAGAAAGAAACTCATCAACATAAGGAGTCTCACCCCCCAAACAAATTCATACATAAAGAATCTCACCCTCCAAGGAGAGTCCAGAAGTTTCAGAAAGGTCAAAGAAGAACTACCATTGTGACAAGATGGGACATATTGCTAAGAATTGTTCAGCTAGAAGAGAAGAATACAAGAAGAGAAACAAGAGGCACCATGCCCACACAGTTGAAGATGAAGAGCCACCCACAAAGATGATAAAACAGATTGAAGACTATGTCTTAATCTCTAGCCTCTCATGATCAGTGTCACCTGGTGAGGACTCTTGGCTCATAGATAGTGGTGCTTCCAAGCACATGACAGGTCAAAGAGACATTCTCTCTTGTCTTACAGAAAAGAACTTTCCCCAAAAAGTTACACTTGGAGACGATTATCAATACCCTATCAAAGGAGTAGGAGAATCAAATTACAAACTTGATTCAGGAACCCCAATGAAGATGAAGGATGTAATATATGTACCAGGTTTGACAAAGAATTTACTTTCTATCTCAACTTTAGATAAGAAAGGCTTCAAAGTTGCTTTCATAGATGGAGAAGTTCTTATGTGGCCCAAAGGAAAAACCACAGAATAAGCAATTGTTATTGGAAAAGAAGAAGGTGGCTTGTATAATCTAAAAGGTCACTCAGAAGTAGCCTTGACGCATTCCATTGAGAATCCTTGTGAACTTTGGCATAGAAGACTAGCTCATATTAACTACAAGGCATTACCATATGTAAGCAAGGCAGTCACAGGTCTACTAGAATTCAAGGTTGACCATGAAGGTGTGTGCAACGAATGTGCACAAGGAAAGAACATCAAGAACCCTTTCCCGAAGAGAGACAGTAAAGCAAAAGGAGTCCTAGAACTCATTCACTCAGATGTATGTGGCCCAATGCCATCAACCTCCATCAGTGGATATGTATATTATGTATCGTTTATTGATGACTATTCTCGCAAAACCTGGTTTTACTTATTGAAATCAAAAGATGAAGTGTTTGGTAAATTCAAGCAATTCAAAGCCTTGATAGAGAATCTCTTTGAAAGAAAGATCAAGATACTCAGGTCAGATAATGGAGGAGAATACACCTCAAAAGAGTTCATAAACTTTTGTAAAGATGTTGGGATCAAGAGGGAGCTCACCACTCCTTACAATCCTCAACAAAATGGTGTAGCAGAAAGAAAGAACATAACTATAATGGAAGCAGTGAAGACTATGATCCATGATCAAGATCTTCCAATTCACTTATGGGCAGAAGCAGCAAGAACAACAGTGTATGTACATAATAGATTGTCCCATAGTGCACTTGGGTTCAAGACCCTTGAAGAGATATTCTCCGGAAAGAAGCCAGAAGTAAGCCATCTCAAAATATTTGGCTGTCTCGTATTTGTACACGTTTCGAAAGAGAAGAGAACCAAGCTAGACACTTCAGGAAAGAAGGGAATATTTGTTGGATACTGTGAGGTCTCCAAGGACTTCAGAATATACATACCAGGTTACCATCATATTGAGATCAACAGAGATGTAACCTTTGATGCTGTTAATGTTTATGCCATTATTACAGTTCTTTGCATTTCAATAAATAACAACATAAAGACAAGATCACTGAGAAATACACAATCACAAGAGACACAACATTTATCCTGGGAAACCCTCTAGGGGAAGAAAACCCAGCGAAACTTCCTTATTATAGATAGCCAATACAATGCCAAGAGATAACTCAAGCTAATACAGAAGATCCTCTCCAAAAGATGCGCCACTCTCTC
>SNQJ01S0016873.1:122702-166075 GCA_010110895.2 Picea sitchensis | reverse complement strand
ATGCGCGCACCTTATGATGTGAAGTGTCTTTCAACTTTTATATGGTATTTGACCCTTCTGGAATGCTGTGAATAGTGCCATGAATGACTTCATTGCTGTTTTGCTGATGTAGAGTTCTTGTCGCTATGTGCAGATGATGTGGATTTCTTGTCGCCATCTGCTGACGAAACTTCAGTGATAACAAATACCATGACAATACAAAGTGTCATCGAGGATAAATTAGCAACGAGAATGGTGACAAATATGTCGACGTTCTTCAGGAGATATATTGGGCTGAAAACGTTGGGTTTCGGGATAAACAAGGATATATCCATACCAATGATCAGACGTGTTGATCAGGAACAGAGTTTCATCAGGGAGAGAATATTTGGTCTCAGTATCTTCGTCAGCATGGGAAGTTCGCAGATAATCTCCACAAATACCAAGGATTTTTTTATCTTTGGACTTAGTAAACTCGAGATCGAATTCTTGAAGGATGACAATCCATTTGGAATATTTTCCCCCAATAACTTGATGTGTCAGAATGTGATACATGGGGTTAGAGTCCACGATAACTATGGTGGTGCATAGCAAAATGTAATGACGAAATCTTTGGACAACGATGATAGCTACCATAGCCAAATTTTCAACATGTGAATATCGGAGCTTTGGACTAGATAGAATTTTGATCAAATAATATATTACGTGTTCTTCGCCGTTAGGGTCCTCTTGAACTAACACCATATCAATAGTGGAAGTAGAGTCTTCTAAGTGAAGGATATAGACCTTTGTATAATTCAAAGGATGCAAAAGAGGTGTGTTGGTCAATGCATGCTTAAGAGAAGAAAAATATCATTGAGTAGTGTCATCCCATATGAAAAGGGTGTCTTTCTACAACAATCGCATAAATCCTTTGGTAATCGCAGCGTAATTACAAATGAAACTATGAAGAAAGTTTGCGTTCCCCTGAAAACTTTGGAGTTGTGTCAAATTATTAGGTGGAGGTAAAGAAAGGATAGCCTTAATTTTTAAGGGATCCACCCGAATCTCATCCTTGGAAACAACGAAGCCGAGGATTTGACCTGATTCGACAACAATTCAAATGAATGTGGTAGAACCAACATCAAAGAAAAATATCTCGTAGATGACCGAAACGTTCTGATCGACTGGATGAATGGGCAGGTAAATAGTCGAGGTAAGGTTTCATAATATGTTTGATATCATGGAAAGCATATGACATGGCCTGCTAGAAAGTATCACCACCACTTTTTAGGCCAAATGGTTGTTTCTGATAGGAGAAATTTCCCCATAGGCAGATGAAGGTTGTCTTATGTTGATCAGCGGGTAAAATGTCAATTTGGTTGTACCTTGAGAAACCATCCATGAAAGAGAAAATTACACTACCTACACAATTATCAATGATATGGTCGATGAAGGGCATAGGGCAGTTGTCTTTCGGACAAGCCTTATTGAGGTCTCTGTAATCAACACAAACACGAATGGTCCCTTGCTTCTTAGTGACCAAAACAATTTTTGAAACCCATTCCGTCAAAGGGACAGGATAGATGAAGCCAGATTTCAATAATTTCTCAACTTCTTCCTTAATAGCCATGGTCTTCTTAGGATGGACAAGGTGGAGCTTCTGTTGATCATGGTTTACACCTCAGTAAGTTTTGATCTCATGCACAACGATCGAAGTATCGATCCATGACATTTTTTCGTAGCTACAAGCGAAGACATCGCATAATTATTTAAATAAAGTGGTATAATAAACCACTTACTTTGGCGAACAATTAACACCGAGATTAATATTTTCCGTGACACCTTCCTTGATCGAAATTTCAATAATGATTGTAGAGGTAATGTTGCCTAAATTCCCCTCATAAATAGTATCTTGTGTAAGTATGGGTGATTGTGGAAATTTGACAACATCGAGTGTATATCTTCTTGTATTTCTTCAAGAGGTGGAAGAAAAGAGGATCGATGATGGTTATCATCCCAAGGTACATCATCAATGCTAAGAATTTCCATAATAGATTCGTTGAACAAAAATATTTGAGAAATGTAGTCAAAGGCAGACATCAAGGAATTCAACTAAGATGGCATTGAGTAGGTGTCGGATGACAAGAGATGTTTTTCATCCAAGGAAGGAGAGTTTGATTGAATAGCAATGTATGAATCCTCAGATGGACTAAGTGGCATGGTGACACCTAGTTCATCGAACTCTAGAGGACTAGGTACAATCCAAATATCATATGATTCCAAAGACTACTAAGTCATAGTTGAAATCATATTGACTGTGGCAATATGATGCGTGGTAGGAGAGAGTGGTGCAGGGAAGGTACCCATAAGGGTGGAATCATTTAACAATCCTACACCAACACTTTAATACGTGATCTTGTGATCTCCCAAGAAAGGAATATTGTTGGTAGCGAGAGCGTGAGCATCGGGTGTACAAAAATCTAACTGATCGATAGTGACAATTTTTCCCTGATGAGGAAATTGTACACATCGAAACACTGACGAAGCAACGATATTCATAGCATAAAACCAAATTCTTCCTAGTAATAAGTTTTAATCGAGGGGAGCATCGACCACCTTGACATCAACAGAGATGGTTTTACTGCCCAACTAGATGGATAGGGACTGCAAAAGTATGTGAGGATGAAAACCTTGCCCATTGAATGCGCGCAACATCGTTGGGGATTTGTTAAGTGTGGGTGATTTTAAGCCTTTCCAACAAGCTAAATACATGACACAAGTAGAGGCTCCCTCAGCCAAGATAGTGTGGTGAATTTGTTGATTGCGAACAACAACATGAATTTGGAGAGCAAGTTGGTCGGAGAGTCAAGACGTAAAATTGTCTAGGTTAAACATGATATTGTTGGACGAATCAGGATCAAAAGTGCCAATAGTAGCCAAGAGTGTTCTATGTTGAATTGGGCAGTGTTGTAGAACTTCTAACGTAGACATAGCACATGGTGCTTGAGCCAAATCTTCAACAATGTTGTAGTTATGGGTGGCACGTGAACTAGGATTAAAAGTAGATTTACGAATAGTGCTCTTGGGAGGGCATAATATAGATTTGAATGTAGGTTTCTCTATCTAAAGATATCCAGACTGAGGACTAACAGATGGAGTACTAACGGAGGATGGTGATGGATCCAGTAAAGTACCGTTAGTTGCCTTTCCTTTTTTAGTTTTATCTAGTGTGTCGTAGGTCATAGAGAGAGTGGTTAAATTAATCTTGTTAAATAGATAAATATGGGCACTTGTCGAGGCTTCATGATGAGAAGGGTGGCTGGAACTTCCCCCTGGAGAGGGGGTTTGTGCAACCATATATTTTTTTTGAGGAAAAGGCGGAGTAAGAACAGTGAGTTGGGAATTCCCCTTAAAATATTTTTCCACTTCATCACGATGTGGATAGTCGGGAGTGTAGTGATCGTCACCATAAATAAGACATGAGAATTTAGGCTTCCATTGTGGGTTCTTTTCAGTAGCAGGTGGTAGGTTTAGAGATTTGGGTTGTTCGTTGTTATTATTCTTCTTGAGTTATTTCTTTGTCTTCTTCTTACCTCTGGATTGTTGTGAAGGGGTAGATTGAACTACATTCACCTCATATATTTGAGTTTGGGGGGAGGTAGAGGAGAGTGTGGTCAAATTGGGAGTGGATGCCGAAGAAGATCGACTTGTCCTTCCAGTAGACTGGGAAGTAGATTGAGTTTTGAAGGAGCTGATAAATCCATCCGCATGTGACGTGGATGACAGTTTAGATGGATTGGTAGTTGCATGGGTAGCATTTGGGATCAATTGATACGAAGTACTAGATTGTGAATAGACCAAATCTAGGTATTGAGCCCGAGCAATGGTCTCTTCCTCGGTGACTACACCACCCATGGAGACATCACGAGCAATCGGGGGTAACAATGATTTAGTAAACTATTCCACCAACAACTGGTCATGAATGATTTCTTTGATCAACCTTCGTCGTCGTCTCCACTCATGAATATGATCAGAGATATGTACGGAGTTAGTCTGTCGAAGGGAGGTCAAGAGTTCGGTACCCGTATTGTATTGAATGGGTAGTTGAAAGTGTGTGAGAAAGGACATGGAAAGGGAGTTAAAATCTTGGAATGAACCACGTGGAAGTTCAATATACCACTTGGTTGTTGAGCCCATAAGTGTTCGTTGAAAAAGACTTAAACGTATAGAATTTTCCATTAAGGAGTTCGATGAACACCATAAATGGAAATTCATCACATGATTGTTCGGGTCTTCTACAGGTTTACCATTAAATTTTGGAATATCGAAAGGTAATTTATCAGGGATCACTAGATAAAAGGATAATGCAAAATAGGAACATTGGTCAACCGAGACAAGTCTGGGAGATCCAGAGTCACAAGAAATGGTAGTTGTTGGTTAACTTGAGGATGATAGTGGTGTGGCATAGGGACACTAGTAGGACCGTAAAATGGGTTAGGTGGATAATTGTATCCAGTAGGTCCTCCTACATATGGTTGTTGTTGACTAGAATAAACATGATTCAATGATGGTTGAGAAACATGTGCAAATGGAGGATAACCTGATGGGTTTTGAGGATTATAAGTCGGTTGAGGGGTTTTCCCATAAGGGGGATAAAAATTTTGTCCATGAGGAGGATACGGTCGTTGTTGTCCTTGAGGATGTTTCCCCCCAGGGAATAGCGGATTTCACGGAAAAGGAATGTGCCAAGGATTTGGTGTCACATTTTTTCCATACAACGGGTTAGGGAGTCCAATATAAGATTGCCCCCCAAGATGAGATTGTGTCCCCATTTGATTTTGAATAAAAAATGGAGGTTCCCCCCAACGTGATGTTGAGTGCCTAGATGGATATGGAAACCATAAGTGAATGATTGACCAGAGGCTCCAACTAGATTAGAACCACCAAGACTAGCTCCTCCAAATAAAGGTGTAGGTATAGAACCTCCGGGTGTAACCTAGGTAGAGTTGGTAATGGAAGGATTCAAAGCTTTGTACCCAAGTGGAATTGATGTATTTGGTCTAAGTGGTGTTCCAATTGGAGCCTGGGATGGTGTCACATTTCCGATGGGGATTGTAGCAAGATGCGATACCATAGTGGAATGGGCCATCTGGATAGTAGGGTCCGAGTGAGAACCAATAAAAAATTGCTCTCCAATGGTCATGAAATTACTGGTCATACCAGTAAAGTGGTTTAAGGGTACCATATAAATAAAAGACATCTCAGGCACATGTGATGCCATAGGTCGATCGAGACTCACTCCTAGGTTACTGTATAGATCACGTACTGTCAAAGGGACAACCAAAACTAGAGTTTCCAATAGTATGAGTCGGGGTCCCAAATGGTTCACTTTGGAAAAAAGGATCCTCTACTCCAAATCCTGCATTAGGTCCAGTGGGTACTTCGGTATACTCAATAAAAAAAACCTCTCCATCCGAGTTCACCCGGAACAGATGAGGTTCTCGCCTAATACTCAAAGCTAGGTTGATTAAAAAATCTTCCAAAGAATCATAAACAATTCGGAACTATTCCAAATAGCGTGTGCTTCCAACCTCAGAGCCTAATTCGATATGAGCCTCCAAAGGGCCTTCTGAAGAGTTGGGAAGCAAAGGTAGATAACCTTCCAGATATTCCAGGGGTAACCATTGCATCCTACATGAACGACGAAGACCAATGTTTCTTTATATTAGTAACGAATGAAATAATAAATCTATGGCCGACTAACAAAAATAAACAACATACGCTAATAAATATAGGAATCAAACCAATCAAACAAAACCTTCTCTCGATGACTGTACTAGTTGGTGATGAAATCCAGCGTCGTGTGATCAAGTCAAGAAGGGGATAGGATATGAGCGGGTGGAACAGCTACGATGGAAACCTTCTTAACGAACTTACGCCTTGGTGCAATGTTCCATGCCATAATTGTGGATTTACCCTCCAAGGATCCCGAGTGAGTTTGACCACCATCTATTCCAGGTACAGGAAAGACTTCCCTTCATCGTCACCTAGTGTAAGAACCTAAATATTATGGCTACTAAGGACACCAACTCAGATTCAACCCCTAGGTGGGTACAGTCAACAATCCAGTCCAAACATATGGGAAGGATAACAAGTCTGAAATCCTTCAAGAGAACTAAGGAAAAGTGGAATGGTAGAACTCCAGAGGACCCCGAACGGATTCAGGATTCACAAAGCACCAAGACTAAATGAAGACAATTGAGCCTCAAGAAGAACCCCAAATATATGATCTGACTACTACTAATGGTTGAACCATAGAGGGATAATCTACATAACTCTATCGAACCCGACCTCGTGTGTAACCCCTATGTGAGAGGGGGATCCGAGAATGCTTATACAAAAATTGGATTTTATCTCCCTATCGTAAGATGCTAATGTTTGTTTTGAATGCTTTGGAGAGTTGTACTCACAGCCTAATCCAAAGAATTAATCCTAGTCTAGTGTTGGTGGAATATTCTAAAAACAAAAAGTTCTAGATCAATTTTAATTAGTGCTAATTTTGCAATTGTTCTTTACTCAGGGGTGTATGAAAGTGGAACTGATGGTATTACGACTCAATTCCCAAAAAATGCATAAGAAATGATAAACAATCTTTTCTTTCAATGAATGTGTATTTAAGGGAAGGAGAAGGAAATTTTCCTTTCACTATCAAACACTAAGATGCAATAACCTCATGCAACTGTTTCTCAATGAACAATCCAATATGATGCTAAAATATTCAAGAATTCACTCTAATATCCAAAAACTAATCATGAAAATATATCTTTTTTTTTAAATGTGAGTGATAATCAATTTGATGTAAAGCTTCCTATGTCATTCTGACTTCAAGATATATGCGGTTTAAGAAATCAGAAGACAACTTCACATAAACAAAAACACACTCTCATTGAGATCAAACAGGAAACACAAAGAAAACCAAATTCAAAAAGAAAACCAAAAAATATCAAAATAGAAGAATGTGCCTAAAAAAATGACCTCAAAGATCAAATGGAATGGTGCACAGATCTCTAAATTCCCTTACAACAAATTTCATTCAATCAGATAAGTGAAAAAGTAGAGGGTCGACTCCAAATCGTAGGAAAAAAGAGTGACTCAAAGTAAGGAAAAAAAATTCAAAAATCCAAACAAAATAAAATAAATTCTTTGAAATTAATAGGATGTTGGCCAAAATAGGGACACACTAAGATGGTAGCAATATTGAGCAGGTGAAATCAACAAAAATGGACTCAAATATCAAATCCCCATAAGGTTTTTATAAAAAAAAGACCAGCACTATGGTGTCAAGGGAACGAGAGTGTCGCAACACTCTGTGGGAGGCTGCAAGGGAGTGCCAGTGCTCTGGTATTAGAGGCAGGGGAGCACTAGGCTCTCAGAAGACCAAAAAATTGCCCAAAACTCAAAACAAACTTAGGAAAACCAGAAATTGAGTGTGCATGGAATGAATTCAAGGGTCAATAACACATCGAAGAATCAGAGACATAGCATGAATAATATATAAAGGTGATCGAAGGCCAAAAACATGACCAAGGAAGAAAACCAAAACTGAAATATTTGGTCCCCAGTGGAGTCACCAATTTTTGTTACAGGGAAATTACCCTCCAGACAAGTGAATCCCCTCTTGGGCTCTAGAATCCTAATACCAAGATAGAAATGTGATAATGTTGATCACTAACATCACTTTAAACCTAGATAAACTAATGTATAGAGAAGAGGAAGAAGATGTACCTTTTTGCGATGTTTGTCCTTGTTCCAGTCCAAGTTGAGCTCCAATATCTAAGCTCCTCGACAAGTCTTGCAATCTAATCAGAGACAAAACATGATTCCTATTCTACTATGATTATCTTGAAACCAAATATATTTATTTAAGACAAGTTCATGTAAATAAACATAATATTGAAGGAAACATGCCAAGCACATATATATTAATGAAAACAAAGTAAAGTGCTTACAACTGCAGATGCAGATGCAACAACCTCACCAAGATCTCTTTGTCCAAACCCTTTTCTGAAATGATCCACAAGAAGAATGAGTATGCTTCATTGATTATCTTCCTTATGAGATCATAAGTTTCATGCCTTCAATGTCTCTCCCTTTCACCATGAAGAGGCCTCCTTATATAGGCTTGGAGAGGCCTAACCACCTTAGATATTCTTGGGATAGGTTGAGGATATTTCTCCATTAGTTGTGGATCCTCTCTAAGATCCATCCTTGACCTTAGATTCGAATCCAACTAACTCCAGAGATGAGGGGGATTTATCCCTGATTTTCCTCAATAGTTCAAAATTCCCTCAAACAGTCTAGCGCTCCCTCAAAAAGGGGCTCAAAGTGTTGCAACGCTCCCCCAAAAGAGAGAAGGCAACGTTGACACTCCCTGACAATGGGCAAGGGAGAGGTGACCTTCAAAAATGAATTTTGAGTGATTATTTCCATGGTAAAAGATTTGTACTCTTTATCAAGTGATTTCTCCTTATTAAACTAGTCTTTGAAGGTGTCTTAAGTGTTCTTGAAATGTCGTTCGAGACATGACATAGGTAAGATGACAGTATGATGTTTGTAACACTTGTGACAATTATGGATAAAATGCAACGCTTGCGACATTGGTAGTGACGAAAATAGGTCATCATTGGAGTGAGTAATTTTGATGTGTAACAGTACCATGTATATTCAAAATAGGTGTCCACGTGCTACCTTGAAGGAAAATACTCCTGAAGAGGTATTCTCAGGGATCAACCCTGAAGTAGGGAATCTAAGGATATTTGGGTGTCCTGTGTATATTCATGTCCCAAAGGAAAAGAGGACAAAGATGGAACCCTCAGGAAAGAGAGGGGTTTTTGTGGGGTACACTGAGAACTCCAAATCTTACCATATTTATGTACCAGGTCATAGGAAAATAGAGGTAAGCATAGATGTGACTTTCCATGAGGAACCCACATTTAAGAAATCAAGAGAGCTTCAACGAGAATCAGAAGCAGTTCATCCAGCTTCAATCTCTTTTGAAAATGAAGAATCAGGTGATCAAAGGGAGAAACCTCATGAAGGGTCAAGTAGTGAGCCCCTAGAACCTGCTGAAGTGTTAGAAATAACTCTTGAAGAACCTCCATCCAAAAGGAATCCAGGGTGGCTTAAAGAAATAGTGTAGGAAGTAGAAATGATAACTGCTCCCAAAGGAACTTTAAGGGAAATGAAGAAGCCTCATAGTTTGGAGGCTATGTTTCACTAATGAGCATCGTTAGTGATGTTAAACCTTCTTCATTTGGAGAAGTAGATAAATTACAATTATGGAAGGATGCCATGCTTGAGGAATACATGTCTATTATAAATAAAAATGTTTGGGACATTGTGCCGAGGCCAAAAAAAAATCAGTGGTTTCATCCAAATGGATTTATAAGATCAGACATGCAGCTGATGGAAGTGTGGAAAAGTTCAAAGAAATATTTGTAGTTAGAGGCTTTAGTCAGAAATAAGGAATCGACTATGAAGAGACTTTTTCCCCCATAGTCAGGTATGCCTCCATTCAAACTATTATTATTTTAGCTCCCGTTATTGGTTGGAATCTACATCAGATGGATGTAAAAACAACATTCTTGAATGGAAATATTGAACATGAGGTCTTTGTTGAAAAACCAAATGGTTTTGTGATGGATAACAAAGGAAACCATGTATGAAATATAAGTAAGGCCTTGTATGGTCTTAAGAAGGCCCCTAGAGTTTGGTATGACAGGATTGATGGATTTCTTAAAAGCCTGGAATTTCAGAAAAGTAATGTTGATACAAATCTATACTTCAAGGTAAGATGTAACCAACCTTTTATACTAATCTTGTATGTTGATGATATCTTTCTAACAGGAGATGAAGGGATAATGGCTTGGTGTAAGAGGGAGCTAACCTCATAATTCAAGATGAAAGACTTAGTCTTGATGCATTACTTCCTAGGATTGGAAGTATGGCAAAGACAGGGAAAGATATTTCTGGCACAAGGAAAATACATAGTGGATGTAATAAATAGGTTTGGTATGATGGATTGCAAATCCATGTCTACTCCAATGATTACCAACTTGAGGAAGATGCATGATTCTGATAAAGGTTCAGATTTGGTGGATCCCACCATGTATAGGTAGTTGATTGGATCATTGATGTACATGATCGACACTAGGCTAGATATATGCTATGTAGTGATTGCAATGAGTTAGTTCATGACTGAACCAAGACAAATACATTGGGTGGAAGCAAACTACATCTTGAGATATCTCAAAGGGACCATTACCTATGGTCTGAGATATACATCCAACGGTGGTTTACTTTTGCATGGGTATACGGATGCTGACTGGGGAGGTAGCCTAGTGGATCAGAAGAGTACTTTTGGATAATGCTTTAGTTTAGGATCCACTATGATCTCTTGGTCAAGCTAGAAGTAGGGATCCATTGCATAGAGTATAGCAGAGGCTGAGTACATTGCAACAAGTGATGATAGCAACGAAGAAGTATGGCTCAGAAAATTGGTCTCTGGGTTGTTTGGTGACAAGCTCAAGATGATGGTGGTTCACTATGGTAATCAAAGTTGCATACAATTGACAGAGAACCCAATATTTCATGACAGGTCAAAACATATTGACATGAGGTACCACTACACCCAAGACTTAGTCTAGAGAAAAACTATAAAGTTACAGTACATAGCCACGAGCGAGCAGGTAGCTGATATCCTGCCCAAGCCTCTGACCTTGAGACAGTTTGTGCAGCTGAGAAAAAAGCTTGGTGTGGCTGAGAATGACTCCCTCCCTGACAGGGAGTGTAAGATTTGGCAACATCGATAGTCATTCTCCAATGAGAGGCCATATGGGCCACCCTGAGGCTAGCCAAGGAGATTTGGAGAATCAACCAGTCTTGTGAGGTATTGACGAAAGCAAGGGGGAATGTACAACCTTTGTTAGTCAACCCAAAATTTAGGACAAATGAGATGCTATGTGAGTCTAATGCAAAATTCAGGGGGAACGTACAACCTCTGTGAGCATAGACAGTCTAGTGAAAAATTTAGGGGGAACATACAACCTCTGTGAGCATAGACAGACTAGTGAAAAAGTCAGGGGGATCATAAAACCTCCGTGAGCCTAGTCAAACCTTGTGAGCCATGAGAAAAAGTCAAGGAATCGAGTAAAGGTTAGGTTGAATATAAAATTACTATGAGCTAGAAACTAATGATATTCCTAATATTTAAAATGATATAAATGTATTGATCTAGTGCGTTGGCACGTGTAACATTATCCACAATGAAGAGAATTTTGAATTGCCTAATAAAGCGTTCAGTTGTAACTGAAGTCTTCAGTCTAGTTCTATTTTTGAACTAAAGTGTAATGTTGAATTGTATCTGAAGTTTAAGTCTAGTTCTGTTTTTGAACTAAATTGTAATGTCGAGTTGTAACTGAAGTCTCAAGTCTAGTTCTATTTTTGAACTAAAGTGTAATGTTGAGTTGTCACTGAAGTCTCAAGTCTAGTTCTATTTTTGAACTAAAGTGTAATTTTGAGTTGTAATTGAAGTCTCAAGTCTAGTTCTATTTTCGAACTAAAGTGTAATGTTGAGTTGTAACTAAGGTCTCAAGTCTAGTTCTATTTTTGAACTAAATCATACCAGTCTCAAGTCTAGTTCTATTTTTGAACTAAAGTGTAATGTTGAATTGTAACGAAGGTCTCAAGTCTAGTTCTATTTTCAAACTAAAGCATACCAGTCTCAAGTCTAGTTATAAGTTCGAACTAAAGTATGGAGCCGAGTTATCATTAACTCATGAAAACAGGTTACTATTTCGAGTCTCTCCTCTTCTCCTCTTCAACCTATATAAGAAGAGGTCGACCCCTCTCTTCCACACAGTTTTGATATGCAGGTTAAGGGAGAAAAAATAGAGGAACATATTGGTGATAAAGAGTTAGCATACCAAAGAAGCATATCAATGTTGTATATAAATAATAGAGGCAGCATAATTTAGGTGTATTTCAACAAGGTCTTTTAGGTCTTTGTCAGGTTAAAGTCATCTTGGAAATATCTTTAAGAGCAGAACATTCATGGTGGATATTTTTAAGAGATCTTACATTATTAATGCAATAAAGAAATATCGTTTTCTAGGGTTTTTCTCCCTGTACAGGGTTTCCCCAGGGTATATGTGTTGTTGATGTGCATGCTTACTTATCTACATAGTTATTGTTATTTGGTTATGATTTGGTATTGTTGAAGTGAATTAATCTCGAATCAAAGTGTTGAAGAAAATAAAAGAATTAATCTGCATAAGAAATCAAGCTCATAATTTAACATTGAATCCCTCCTTAGAGAAATTGATTCGCCTCCTGACTGTTATAGTGCCACTGAGAAAAACACTCAGGAATAAACTCTCTAGTACCTAGGTAATCGGGTAGTACTGTTAAGGGCACGGTCTAGCCTCCTTAGTTGTTGCCTTGACATATTGGGCTGAGTACTACTGTTGGACCTCGCACGTATATCAAAGATCTATAACATAGGGAAAACCCCTGTCTTTAGAACCCTTCAATACCCTAACCCTTAGGGCGCAAACAAAAATAGAACAAAAAATATCTATTGCCATGCAATTGTGTCTTATGCATTCAGGTTGCTAAATTACTACACATTTCTTCCTATTAAGAATTTGGGAATTTCAACACTGCAGTATTATTGAGGATGGAGTATAACTCCATAGGAGTAAAAAAAAAACAAGTATAGTTGTCTTGCCAACACACTTATTTGGGACCTATTCCACTGGGTTCCTCTTTTTTCCCTGATCCTAGTGATACCTATCATTTTTTACCATAATTTTGTTTTTTTGTGGACCGCAACCTTCTCTGACACCCTTATTTGGCTCCTATCCAATTGGATCCCCCTTTTCGACCTGATCACAGTGGTACCTATATTTTGAAACCCTTCTTATTAGTGGTCCCACCCAACATCCCAAACCCCTTTTATTTCCCCTATACCAATTACGTGTCCCTTTTTTTCCAAGTGGCTACCACAAGAGCCCAAGAACTCAATTACTTGATTGCTGACAACCACCGGAATAAGGAAGACACAAATAATATCACTACCAATGTTAGCTCAATCAATTCGACTCTTGATATCTTAAAGGAACAATGTTCCCACATTGAAGACCTCAAAGGCCTCAAATCCACCTTTGAACACTTCATGGGACATTTCTAGAACCCTTCCTCTTATGAACAACCATCTTATCAGGATGACCTTGACTCTTCCCATTACCAAGGTCCTCATACTACCCACAGGTTGGGTCACCCAAACGGAACATTATTTCTCTTTGGACACTACTGATGATTTATCCAAGCTTCATTATGGTGTCTTATATCTGGATCCAGAATGGTGGAAATGGTGGCAATGGGGAAATAATGAATGCCAAGAGTATGTTTCTTGGATAGAGTTTGTGGCTGAACTTTATGACCACTTTGAATCTAACACCCACCATTTAGGTCGTTTGACCATGTTAAAGAAAATTGGGACAATGACAACTTTATTGTTGCATTTGATCACTTGGCTTTCTGAATGGAGGGAATGTATGATTCTTTCTTTAGGGAATTCTTTATCAGTGGCCTCAAAGATGAAATTTGTGCAGATGTTCTCATGGCACACCCCCAAACTTGGTTTGAAGTTGTTATCACTCTATAAATTTGCAGAGGTTGTTGTGAAGTAAGAATAAATATATCAGAGGTAACCTTAACCAACCACTTTGAAACTGGGATCTAGCCCTACTAGCTTCAGAGAGTGATCTCTCTGTGAGTTTTAGATTTGTTTGGACTTTCAAGATTTTAGGCTAGTTAAAAATGAATATAACCGAGTTGTTTGTATTTCTTTTAAATTAAATGGTTGAATATCACTTACGCTTCCATTGGGCTATGGGGTCTATTTTTAAAAGATGGAGGTCAAAGACAGTTTTTTACAAGATTCATTTTACAGGGAGAGATAGTGCTAATGCTGGATTCTTTAGGAATAAAATGGTGTATTGCTGAAAAAGGTGAGATATACGTTAGAAAAAGAATTTAAGAATTTATTTGTTATAACATCAGAAGAAAAACATTAAAATCTATAAAAGATTAAGAATAGAGTACACAATGGAAAATTCTACAACCTTGACTTCATTTAAAGATTAGATTTAGAAAAACAATATGATAATTGAGAAATAAAAACTTTTTATGAAGACAGAGGAAACTTCACCAACAACTAACACGCATGAATCCTGTGAAACATCTCTTTGTATTACTGGAATAACCTCTTGACAAAAATTACAACGATTACAGCTTGCTTGGGCGTAAAGATCAACCCTCAATACTTCTAATTTTGAAATATTTATAATCAAGGTTACAAACGACCCTGTCATTAATGATCAGGATGTGGCAGAGTCTGAGTCTAACTAACTAGATAACAGGATACAAAAATGTAGTAACTGATGATGATGTGTCGAATCTCTCATCCTGATTTTGGGGAAGATCATTGGTGAGTCATTCATATGACTTTGACTGTGCTGGACACTGATTTGGATGAGACCTTTACCTTTACTCAATCAATTTGCACAACTCATACCATATTTGTGTGCTTGGGTGGTAACTTTCAATAGTCAGCGGTAGATTTCATCCATCTCGGTGTACTTAGAAAAAGTCGGCTTGGTGAGTAAAATTTACTTGATATCATGCTGTATGCTGAGGTCAGGATGTAAAGTCTCCAACAATGCTTTGCCCGTGATGTTGCCCTGTATCCCTGAAAAATTGGAACTGTCTTTGGCCATGGTGGTAATCTTTTTCTTATAATTAGATAAAGTCATCAATTTATCATTTAGGAAAGTTAGGCCAGGAAGTCCCTTTTTCTATAAGGCTTCAAGTTTGTTAAAAAATCTCTGAACTCTAATGTCCATGTTCTAAGATTTCTCCTCCAACTGCAACATTAATCCTCTTTTAGTCAACACTCTTTTTACTTCGAGGATAGTCTTTTTTCTGTCTTCAACTTTCAGGTCTTCAAGCTCTTCCTTGGTTTTTGAATTCAGAAACTTGATGATCGCATTGGCTGCTGAGGGAATTTCATCCAGTTCTCTTCTTATACTGTCAATGGCTTGCCTACTCTTTAGCACCAAATCATGTTGTTCAAACATGATTTGCACCATGGGCCAAATTTCGTTTATGGAATTGGATATGTTTGTCCAGATATTTTCCTTAGCCTCTGCTAGTGTCTTTCCTACCACTATTTGTTTCTGGAGCTGTTGTGTTTCCTTCTTAAGCTTCTCCGATGATTTTCAGTCAACATTGTATCTTGTTTGGAAAGAAGACTTGAGTTCCTAGAGACTTTCAACCTCCATTTTCATACTATTAATCTATGTTCCTTGAAGAGTCATCTCCTCCATGGACTTTTCTAGCTCCACAGTCTTTTCCAATGCTGTCAATGGAGTTACCGATGGAATTTCTACTGTAGTGGTCATTGGCACAACTATTGTACTGACTTCTTCCAGGGGAACTGCACTCAATGGAATAACTTCCATCGGGGTTGATTTCTCCTTCTCTTTCAACAACCTTTCCAATTCTGCCTCCATTTCCTATATCTGTGCATTCTGTTGCATGATTAGCTACAACCATTCCTCTTTCTCATCTTCTGCTTTAGCTATTTATTTAGCTTGTGAATCCTTTGTTGGTGGAAATTTTGGTTGTTTTCTTAGAGATGCAATGTCATGATTATTTTTCTTTATCATCTCCTCTGCTGCTTTTACATTTGAGGGATCATACCCAATCTTGAGCACCAACTCCTCTAAGGATTTTATTCTATTATCCTTTGCAAAAGAGAATATATTTTCCAACTTCAATTGGGTCTGAACATTGTTTGAAGATACTTGTAACTTAGCTGCCATAGAGGAAGCATGTGACAATGTGGAGAAGACCATTACTCCATTCTGTTTGTGCAAATCCATCTGGTCAGCTGGATGGACTTATTTGGTGTCAAAAACAATCGTTGACCTCTTGTAGTTAGTGATTTCTTTGGGTTGAGACACCTATGCTTGCAGAAATGACATATGCATTCTTCCTTTCTCTATGTCAAAGGTTGACAATAGTCTGTGTTGTGTTGTGGAGGTTTGCTTCCAGAATTGAGCGTAGGTGTTGTTGGTCAGCATCTGGTTCTTCTTTTTAATCATGTCATATTTTTAAAAAATACTCAGAGGTGCATATCCTTGTGGCGTTTGGGTGGTCGCAGCTATATCCGTCTTCTTATTTGAAGAAGGAGTGGACATTACCTGATGTTTTCCCTCAAACACTTTGGCAGAGTAAGGCTCTTCCTCACCAGACTTGTGAATAGCATGAGTGGTTTTGGGTCTTTTGTTGTATACCTGAAAATCTTCTGTTGATACGTCAGTGATTGAAGGAGAGGAATCCTTTCTTGGCATTTTTTCCTTTGGTATCTGTGGAGTGGTAGTATGTGAAAAAGAGACTGACGGAGCTTCCTATTGTTCAGTGTCAACCAGAGTATTCCCCTCCCACTCTGTCTAGTTCACATACTTTTCAATTTCTGGTTTGAGGGTGTGAGCATAAGGTGAACTTTTGTTTTTGGATCTCATCTCCGCAATGATCCCACTTATATCATAATGCCAAATCAAATTGGTTCTGAATTTCATTTCCTTTAATAGTTTATCTTCCTTTTCCCCAGCAGCTCGATTGTTGCAGATAAATGGTCCTATTTTCCCTTTAATCCTCATCTACTTTTTTTTCTTTAGAGACACAAAATGAATGTCATCTGAATCTATCATTTGGCGAATATACTCTAGTGCAAATATTCGAACAGGCACATACTTGGGAAGCTTATATGGAGCTAGTTCACACCCATACACTCTGATCTCCGTGTGATTCTAGTATAGGAACCTGTCCCTGGTCTTTGCGAGATCCGAAAGGTGAAGAACTCTTTGGATCTCCTCGTTTATCCTCGATTTTGGTCTTCCACTGAGCATGCCTACCACTGTGTGATAAAACAACTCAATGAATTGTTTGAAACTGAACTCATTGGAATTTCTTCTAAGCAACGATGTCCATAGAGTTACTTCTTGCGGTTTTTCGTCTTTGTCCATCTTCTACATGAGAAAGGAAAATTTGTCTTCTTGATAGAACATAAACATGTAGGCCAGTATTGAAGAATACTGAAACATGCCTTCTGTAGGGAAATTTTCCAGTTGCTCGTGCAAGTTCTCGGTCAAAAAACCGTTGTAATCAAACTGGGTGGCCACTTTCTCTTCAACAGAAAAAATGGATAGGAAACCTAGGATAGGTTCATCCACCCATTCATTTGAGAAGTAACCGAGAAAACAACAAAATATTGAGATGATATGATTTCCCTTTCAAGAAAATATGGAAGAATGATAGGGAGGACTCTTCTTAGGGAATTGGGCATCTTGTGGAAGGAGCAACTCAAAGATTTGTGCTCTTTGGGGAAACAAAAGATTCTGATACATTTCTATCAGAATTTCAATTGTGAGGGGAGAATGGGGTTCGGCCCTAGGTACCTGCATCATTTGGTAGATGGCCTTAGGTGTAATAAGGAACAAGGTATCTCTAGACAAATATACTATGGCTCTCTGATCAGGGAGGTAGTGTGATTGGCATTTGAGAGGGAATTCGAGAAAATATACAGAGGGGAAAAATATACAGAGGGAGACTTGACTGCTAGAGCCCAATTTAATCTCTCTGATAAATGAAGGTGTCTTTGAACTACGATTGTAGCTCAGTAAAATCAAATCTAAACTTGGTTTCTAAGATTAAATAGTCTTTGTCTGCTAATGGGATCCAGTCGAGATCGACAGTAGGTGGGAGAAAAGGATTCTCCTCCACATTTAACTTTTTACTTTTGGATGCCATTGATTTCCACCGGTACCTGCACACTGAGCACACGTTAGTAGGAGAAAGCTACGGCTGGATGAGATGTTGCAGAGGTGAAGGAGAATCATTCTTTGATAGGCATGGAGTTTGAGTGTAATTAAAATGACTGAAATGGGGTTGGGATTTAGTGAACGGGTATCCGTTGGATGAAAAAGGGTAGGTCAGGTGGACAACGAGTATCTGGATAGTAATAAATGGTTAATGGGTTCTTTAGAGAATGAGAGGGAAGGGTGAAACATGTCTCACATGTGTATCTGGTTGATGTGTAGAATGGTGATTAAGAGTTGAATGAAAAGATATGACTCGTAACGGTTAGATGGATGGGACATGCTGACGGGGTCATGACATGGAACTTCCAAAGGGTGGTTTTGGGATGTGACATCTTGGGATGATGGTGGTGAGTTAGAAAAATGGTAGGAGGTAAGTGTTTGGAGAGGGGAGGAAAGATGCAATGAGACGATGCCACGTAGGGATGGGGCCCGCCTGGAAACTGGTTCATTCCAGATCCACCCCCCCCCCCCCCNATTAAAGGTAGAAAGGTTGGGGGGGTCCGAGATCCCTTGTTGACCATTGATATGAGAAAATCTATATCATTTGTTATCTTGAGTGTTTTCTTTAAACATCATGTCGGAGACCCCCCCCCAACCTTTAAAGGTTGAATGGTCAAGGGGGTCCAGAATCTCCTGTGGACCATCCATTTTCACGCTGATGGGATGACCGCAGATCTGAGTACAAACTTTAATTACCTTTTCATACCCCCCCCCTCCCACACCGTTAAAGGTTTAATGATCAGGGGGGGGGGTCTGAAAACACATCAGAACCATAGATCTGGGCGCCAACAACTTAGTCCTAGATCTAGGCCTGATCTTTAATCTTTGGGGAACACTTCAATATATGAGGACAAACTTAGGCTTAATGGCCTTTTTATGGGTTTTTCACACTACCCCACCTTACTTTTGTCACCATGGGGTTAGAAAAAACATTTCACCATCAAAATACGACATTTTTCATCGATCATCTTACACATTTTATTGAAGATAAACTAACTAAACTATGTCCTAGCCTACTCCTTTGCACATTTAGCCCAACTTAAACTGTTGGGATAAGAAAATACTCTACCCTGGGGTTATTTGACTAAGATTAGACTGTTTGATCAAATTTATTCACTAGCTAACCTAAATTACTTGGCTAAGATTAGACAGCATAGCCAAGCTTATTCACTAATCCTAAATACTTAAATTTAAAAGACTTGGCCATCTTTACACTCTATGGATCAAGTCATTATACATTCATGGGGATTTATCCTTTTTCTTTTATACCCTCTTTTTGTTTTTCTCATTTCTTTTCTTTTTTTTTCTTTTCTTTTCTTTCTTTCCTTTCTTTTGTAGAATGTAGCAATATCTACAAGTAAAAAATACTAAATGAACAAAATTACAATCAATAGTTGATCCTATAAATTATAGGGTTATAACAGTGGCTCCACCTAGGGATGGTATCCTCCTTGCGAGATGCCAAGAATCCGGTTTCTTGTTGTCTTGAAAAATTTCCTCTAAAGCTTCTTCTCTTATCAGACTTGCTCTATTTTGGAAATTTTGATGACATTATTCAATGTCTTAGAGCCTTCTCTGCGGGCTTCAAACACCTGAAAAAAAATCAACTACACACAAAATAATTCTAAAATAAATGATATATATAATGAAAAGGATTGGGGATCTTTCTACTGAGGTGGCAAGTAATTCTTCAGCATCCTGCCATTTACAGGTCCCCCTGGCAGGTCTGATCCATCACTATTAGAAAGTAGAAAAGAATTATTTCCTCTAAAGGCCTGAATGGTGTAAGGACCCTTTCACAAGAAATCAAAATTTCCATGTTTACCTTTATCTTCATTTCTGGAGTCCCATATCAAAACTAGATCACCCAATTCAAAGTTATCCTCTTTGCTTCTCTTGTCATAAATCTTTTTAATATTTTCCTGGATCACTTGAGTTCTGTTATAAACTTCTTCTCTGGATTGCATTAGGTGGATCATTTGATTTATCCTTCGTTGGACATCATTTGGTTCTTCTTGTGTTCTCTGCAACAATTTCATGACAGGGACTCCTAGTTAAAGGGAAAAAACTGCCTCGGTGCCATATACCAATAGGTATGGAGACATACCAATTGCTCTTTTGGTGCTTATTTTGTCAACCCAGATTGAGAAAAACAACTTGTTATGCCATGATTTCTTGTTTTCTTGCAGTGTCTTTCTGAGAATGTTCACCAGACTTTTGTTAGAAGACTCGGCTAGCCCATTTCCTTGCAGATAAGTTGTCGAGTTTCCTAGAGTAATGCGATATTGATTAAAAAAATCTATGAGACTTTGGATCTGAAAGCCGCCGCATTGTCAGCTATAAATTTTCTAGGGCATCCAAAATGAGACAAAATGTTAGTTTCTAAAAACTTGATGATGACAGAGTCAGTAGCTTGCATGCATGGTACATCCTCAATCCACTTGGTGAAGTAGTCTGTGGCCATGAGGATCCATCTGTGTGGGCCTGAGGAGGGTGGATGTACTTCACCAATGAAGTCTAGACCCCATTGTTGGAAAGGAGATTCAACCGAAATGGGTTTGATAGGGAGTGGCATAAGCTTCCTTTTACCTTCAAAAATATGGCACTTGTGGCAAGAAGTAACCTTCTGGTGGACGTCAGGAAACAAAGTAGGCCAGTAAAAACTAGCTCTCAGAATCTTGTTAGCTATGGTATTCCAGCTCAGGTGCCCACCACAGTCTCCTGCATGAAAATCTTGAAGAACTTTGTCAGCTTCATCTTTTAACAACCAATTAAGAAAGATACCACCAGGATATTTCCAATAGAGATTTCTTTCTAAAATACAAAATTTCAATGCTTTCAATTTAATAAATCTATCTTTGGTCTTAGTCAAACCTGGAGGAGCCTGTAAATTTTGGAGTACAAAAATGAGGTCTGCGTACCAAGGGGAGTTTAAGAATGCCTCTTTTATGTTTGGAGTTGCCTCCTTTTCTGGTCTATCTACTGCAGCCAAAAAATTAATATCTAAAGCATGAAAATTAGACTCAACCATTAGTTTCGCCAAACCCTGTCCTTTGATCAGTTTAGTAGGTTTTATTTCAATGTCATATTCTAGAATAAACGCAATCCACTTTCCTCTTCTTCCATCCGGATTATCCTGGGTCAGGATATCCTTAACCACTGTGTTTGGGACGTATGCAATTGTATGAGAGTGGAGAATATAGACTCTAAAATCTTTTATATCCTTTACCAGAGAAAAGGCTTGTTTCTCCATAATGTTATAATTCAACGCTACATCTCTTAAAGATTTGCTGAGAAACGCTATGGGTTGCTTGTACCCTTCACTGTTTTTCTGCAGCTATAGTGTGCTCAGATGTGAAGGAGAAAAGATGAAATTCTTTGGTATAATCTAGGCTAATCAGAACTGGGGCTTGGGTGAGAGCATGTTTCACCTGCTCAAATGACTGTTTGGACTCAGTGTTCCATTTGACTTTTGTGTCTTTTTTCAGCATATTAGTGATATTCCTGAGAAGTTTAGCCAAATTTGGTATGAATCTCCTAAGGAAATTTATTTTGCCAATGAAAGATTGCAGTTCTTTGATATTCCCAGGGTGTTCCACCTTCTAGATGGCTTATATCCTGTTGGGATCTATTTTAATTCCCTCTTTTAATATTATGTGTCCCAGTAGTTTACCTTCCTCTAACTCAAAAAGAATTTTCTTAGGATTCAATGAAATCCCAAATTTTCTGCACTTCTCAAACACACGTCTTAGGTGGAGCAAGTGTTCCTCGTCAGATTTGGAGTAAACAGTTACATCATCCAAATAAATGACTATAAATCTCTCAGTATCATCCACAAAAGAAATATCCATTTCTCTTTGAAAAGTAGCCCCAACGTTCATCAGACCAAATGGCATCTTCACATACATGAAGGTTCCCTAGGGTGTGGTAAAAGTTGTCTTCTCTTGATCTTTTGGATGGACCAGAACTTGGATGTAACCCGAGAAACCATCTAGTAAGGAGATCCTACTCGCTCCAGCCACCTTTTGTAAAATATGGTCCATTTTGGGCAAAGGGTAATTGTCTTTGAGGGAGACTTTGTTCAGATTTCTAAAATCTATACAAAGTTTGATCTCACCAGTTTTCTTCCTGGTCGGAACTAGGTTGGAAACCCATTTGGAAAATCTCAAGGGTACTATAATCTTTGCATCATACATCTTTTTTATTTATTTTTCTATCAGGGGAAGCAACTTGGGTTTAATTCTCCTAATTTTCTGTCTAAAAGGTTTGTGTTCTTGTTTTATGGGAATCCAATGCTGTATGATACTTGTGTCATAGGATTTTAAGTCCTCATAGCTCCAGGCAAAAACATCTATATATTCCTTAAAAAGTTCAATGTATTTTTTTTTCTGCTCTGGCGGCATATATTTAGATAGTTTTATTATTTTGGGGTTTTCTTATGTTCCTATGTTGCACTCTTCAACCTCTTTACCACTAGCTTGAATTTTTGGTTTTTTGGCTACATCGTTAAAATCAAGCAAGTCTTCCAACAGAACTAAACCTCTAGGTAACACATTGTTTTTCAACTGTAGAATATGATAATCTACATCATTTTCATTGAATTCTTCAACATCTATTTTATTTACACTACCATTCTCAAAAACAGATTTATTTACGAATCTGTCATCATTTTCTAAGTCTATGTTTGTGCATTTGAAATCATTCTTACATTGCAGAAAATCTTCGATTTGATCGTCATTTCCAAATACCTGCCAATATATGATGTTGTTAGGGATGGTTGGTCTACACTTCACCTCCACTGTGTACTTGTGAGTGGGACGAAAAGGGATTTTACAGGTAGCTACTGACATAGCCAACCCACCTGCAAGTATATTTTGTCCCCTAGGCATTACCTGCAAGTCAATCTCAGTAAAGCATTGAAGAGCATCTAAAACAACATTCCTATAGGATCTAAGTCTGGGATGTTTTGTTGCATAGTCACCTTTTATTTTCTTGATAATCAATTCAGAATCACCCCTTATGATTACCTGTTTGGCACCAACTTTCTTCAATAATTTCAGGTTGAGCATAAAAGCCTCATACTCAGCTATGTTGTTAGTACATTGGAAGTTCAGTTTGTAGGAATGATTCTCATAATACTTTGACCTATGGTTATGCAACAATGGCTCCAACTCCTTCTTTACTCACAGCACCATCGAAGTCCATGCTCTAGAAGTCTGCTGGAACCTCCTCATTCTCTTCAATCATGGGGTTTCTTATTTCGATAACTGCTTTATCATCCTTCAGATCAGGTGCATCATCCTCCAGTTGTGCGATTTGTTCTTCAAAGTTACCATCGTTGTATAGAATAAAAGAGTCCATATCAGAGTGTGCAGAGTATAGTGGGTAATTGTGTGGCTTTTCCTGGCTACTGACCATATACTTCATTAGTGTTTCCCTATAATGTCTTCTCTATTGTCCAAAAACTGGAATGGTGGCATAAAACATATCTAGCTGCAGGGTTCCTCTCAATTTATATCCCCAAGACCTTGATAGCAACATACCATACTTAGGGGGAATATTTGAAATGACGATATCCATCACCATACTTTTCGCTAGGATTTGAGCCAAGGTGGTGCATAAGTCCTTAATCAGGCCTATACATTTGACTTTGTTGGAATCGAAAGAATGCAAATCTTTGTAGGGTTTGGTGACCTTGAGTCCCAACTTTTCCATCACGGCTTTGGGCATTAGGTTATGAGAGGCACCCGAATCTAGCATAGCATTGTGTAATATCAAATTGTGGATGTTTAGGCTAATGTAAAAATGGGCCACAAAACCATTATCAGTTTGACCATCAACTTCAGGACCAAACAAGAGCTCAGGTTTATCATCGACAAGGATTACTGTGTCTGAGTGGTGTACAGATCCAACATTCAAGGATTTGGTACCTGTCTTAGGTTCGATGCTTAAAGATTTTATCACTTGAGACCTGTAAGCATTCTTGTTCATCAACTCGGAGAGGGGAATGGGAATCTTTAATTTTGCTAGTTCCCCTTCAAGGTTTAAAGGAGCGGTGGTTTTGTTTATGGTTTGTACTTCTGATTTATTGGTAGAATATCTGTGGCCATGTGCACTTGTTTGAATGGTTGATGAAACTTTAGTGTGACTTGTTCTTTTAAGAATTTCTAGAGTTTTTTGCATAGGAGATTCAAAATCATTTCGCCCAAGGACTTTCTTGGGAGGGTTTTCTGAGTTTTTCTCAGTTTCGACAGCCTTCTTCGGAGAGTTCTCATTTTCCTTCTTGCTTCTCAAGTTATATTGCCTGTGAACCTCCATTATAGAATTCTCAAAGGTTTATTGTTCTGTTTTCTCAGCTTCCTCATTTACCTCTATTTGTGAAAGGAGAAAGATTTTGTGATCGTGATCATGATCACCCATTAGGTTTATATGAGTGTAATCAAAATACTCAATTACTTCCTCCCCATCATTGGCATAATTTTATTGGAGAGGTGGTCTAATCTACTGATCAAGTCCCCTTTGTTCCCTTTGATCTCTAGGATCTCTCTTCCTAATCTAAGGCGGATTTCTTCTGAAGTTTTGGTTTCTAATTTGAGGGGCAGCTTGGTTCTCCCTAGGTGGGTTCCTTTCAGTTATGGTGAGTCTCTCCATCATTTTATCCATAGCTCTGGCGAGAGAATATAATTTGGCATCTGATGAGGAAGTAGATGGTTCTTCTTTGATGGTGACCCTCTTTTCTGTTCTCTGCCTAGCCCTTCTGGCCAAAAGGTTTGCTTCCACACGGACGACACTTCTTTGCATGTCTTCCACAGTTGTTGCGTTTCTTTCTCTCAAATGAACTGACATGTCAGTGTCAAATCCATCAAGGAATTTTATTAATGCTAAACCTTGTGGTGGTTTAATATCTGCAGGGATATCATTGTATAGATTGTTGAAACGAGTGCAGTAATCCTACACTATCTCTCCTTGGTTCCTTCTTATGTTCTCATACTCTGATAGAGTCTAGAGAGGATTTTTCTTTACCTCCCACCTGTCAAGGAAGGTTCGATGAAAGAAATCAATATCAGTCATGGTAGCAACACGTAAGGTTTTGAACCACTTTTTAACTTGTCCGTTCAGAATTTTTGCAAATAATCTCATCTGCACATCGACTTCATCTACTTTCTGCAAGTCAAAATAATCGTTCATTTCATCAACATGTTGTTGTGCATTCAGGGGACCAGTACTATCAAATTGTGGGAGTCTCATTTGATAATGTTGAGGCATGTCATGTAAAGGAGAAGCCAATACCAATGGAGCATATCTTGCTTCCATGATTGGTGGAGGAGGTTGAATAATAACATGTGTGACGGGAGAGGTAGTGAATGAAGCTATAGAAGATGAAGGGCTTGGAGGAATGGAGTGACCTGGTTTAGGTTTAGCAGAAACTACAACAATAGTTAAAACAGGAAGTTTGACAGATTGCTAAAGATGGAGTTTTCCTAAGGCTTGACCAATATTCGCAACTAGGCCTTCGAACTTATCAGTCTCATGGTGAAAACGTTGATCAACTTCATCTCTAGGAGATAGTATTTCAGGGGTCCTGGGCTAAAAGATGGTTTGATCTAAGACTGTTTTACTGACAAAACTGTCAGATTTTGTCCTAAAAATATTCGGTTGAAAGGATATATCAAACTCAAGGTATGGAAGAACAACTAACTTCTCCGAGATGGAAAGGGTCCTTGGAAGTGGGTTTTTAGTCCTTGAAATCTCTACAGTATTTTTCTTCTTGAGTAATCTTTCAGGATTATCTATTGCTATTGCAGGTTCTGGGTCAGGATGAGATCTAGTAAAAATTCTTTTGGGAGCCATAACTGTTGATTTTATTTTTCTTTTGGAGATTTTAACTATTATATAAAAACTTTAACAACCTCTGAACATTATTTCTAGATAATATTTAGGGTTTGTGATTCTTTCAAAAATACAGTTATCTTTGTTTAGGGGAAAGAAATCAAGGGGTGGAAAGTTTCTTCAGTTCTTCCCCAGTATGGTCGTCATTTATGTTAACTGTAAATTCCCAGAGGTTGCTGTGAGGTAAGAAGAAATTTTTCAAAGGTAACCTTAACCAACCACTTTGAAACTGGGAGCTAGCCTTACCATCTTTAGAGAGGGATCTCTCTGTGAGTTTTAGATTTGTTTGGACTTTCAAGATTTTAGGCTACTTAAAAAAGAATATAACCGAGTTGTTTGTATTGTTTTTAAATGAAATGGTTGAATATCACTTATGCTTCTATTGGGTTATGGGGCCTATTTTTAAAATATGGAGGTCAATGACAGTTTTTTACAAGATTTGTTTTACAGGGTGAGATAGTGCTAATGCTGGATTCTTTAGGAATAAAATGGTGTATTGCTTAAAAAGGTGAGATATCAGTTAGAACAAAAAAGAATTTAAGAATTTATTTGTTATAACATCAGAAGAAAAACATTCAAATCTATAAAAGATTAAGAATAGAGTACACAATGGAAAATTCTACAACTTTAACTTCTTTTAAAGATTAGATTTAGAAAAACAATATGATAACTGAGAAAGAATTTTTTTTTACGAAGACAGAGGAAACTTCACCAATAGCTAACACGCAAGAATCCTATGAAATGTCTATTTGTATTACTGGAATAACCTCTTGATAAAAATTACAGTGATTATAGATTGCTTAGGCATAAAGATCAACCCTCAATACTTCTAAGTTTGAAATATTTATAATCAAGGTTACAAACAACCCTATCATTAATGATCAGGACATGGAAGAGTCTAAGTCTAACTAACTAGCTAACAAGATGCATAAATGTAGTAAGTAATGATGATATGTTGAATCTCTCAAGCTGATTTTGGGGAAGACCGTTGGTGAGTTATTCAGATGACTTTGATTGCACTAGACACTGAGCTGGACAAGACCTTTACCTTTACTCGATCAATTCGCACATCGCATCCCATCTTGGTGTACTTAACAAAAGTTGTCTTGGTGAGGAAAATGTACTTGATTTCATGTTGTATGTTGAGGTCAGGATACAAAGTCTCCAAGAACGCTTTGCCCGTTATGCTTCCCTGTATCCATGAAAACCTGGAACTGTCTTTGGCCACGGTGGAAATATTTTTCTTATAATCAGATAAAGTCATCAATTTATCATTTAGGACAAGTAGGCTAGGAAGGCCCTTTTTCTGTAAGGCTTCAAGTTTGTTAAAAAATCTCTGAGCTCCAATGTCCATGTTCTGAGCTTTCTCCTCCAATTGCAACTTTAATCCTCTTTTAGTCAACACTCTTTTTACTTCGAGGATAGCCTCTGTTATGTATTCAACTTTCAGTTCTTCAAGCTCTTCCTTAGTTTTTGAATTCAGAAACTTGATGATCTCGTTGGCTGCAGAGGGCATTTCATCCAGTTTTGTTCTTATCCTGTCAATGGCTTGACTTCTCTTTAGCACCAAATCATATTGTTCAAACATGATTTGCACCATGGTCCAAATCTCATTTATGGAATTGGATATGTTTGTCTAGATATTTTCCTTAGCCTCTGTTAATGTCTTTTTCCCCACTGTTTGTTTCTAGAGCTCTTGTATTTCCTACTTAAGCTTCTCCGATGCTTGTCTCTCAACATTGTATCTTGTTTGGAAAGAAGACTTGAGTTCCTAGAGACTTTCAACCTCCATTTTCAGCCTATTGATCTTTGTTCCTTGCAGAGTCATCTCCTCCATGGACTTTGCTAGCTACATAGTCTTTTCCAATGCTATCAATGGAGTTGCCGATGTAATTTCTACTATAGTGGTCATTGGCACAACTTCTGTACTGAATTCTTCCAGGGGAACTGCACTCAATGGAATAACTTCCAATGGGGTTTATTTATCCTTATCTTTCAATAACCTTTACAATTCTACCTCCATTTCCTTTATCTATGTGTTCTGCTGCATGATTAGCTTCAACCATTCCTCTTTTGCATCTTCTACTTCAGCTATTTATTTAGCTTGTGAATCCTCTGTTGGTGGCAATTTCAACTGTTTTCTTAGAGATGCAATGTCAGCATTCTTTTTCTTTATCATCTCCTCTGCCTCTTTTACATTTTAGGGATCATGCCCAATCTTGAGCAGCAAGTCCTCTAAGGATTTTATTCTGTTATCCTTTGCAAAATAGGATATCTTTTCCAACTTCAATTGGGTCTGAACATTGTTTAAAGATACTTGTAACTTAGCTGCCGTAGAGGAAGCATGTGCCAACGTGGAGAACACCATTTCTCCAGTATGAACTGAAAATCCATCTGGTCAGCTGGATGGACTTGTTTGGTGTCAAAAACAATAGTTGACCTCTTATAGTTAGTGATTTCTTTGGGTTGAGACAACTGTGCTTGCAGAAATTCCATAAGAATTCTTCCTTTCTCTGTATCAAAGGCTGACAACAGTCTGTGTTGTGTTGTGGAGGTTTTCTTCCAGAACTGAGCATAGGTGTTGTTGGTCAGCATCTGGTTCTTGTTTTTAATCAGGTCATATTTTTAAAAAATGATCAGAGGTGCAGATCCTTGTGGAGTTTGGGTGGTCATATCTATATTCATCTGCTTCTTTGAAGAAGGAGTGGACATTACCTAATGTTTTCCCTCAAACACTTTAGCAGAGTAAGGCTCTTCCTCACCAGACTTGTCAATAGCATGAGTGGTTTTGGGTATTTTGTTGTATACTTGAAAATCTTATGTTGATACCTCAGTGATTGAAGGCAAGGAATCCTTTCTTGGCCTTTTTTACTTTGGTATCTATGGAGTGGTAGTCTATGAAAAAGAGACTGAAAGAGCTTCTTGATGTTCAGTGTCACCAAGAGTATTCGCCTCCCACTCTATCTGGTTCACATACTTTTCAATTTCTGGTTTGAGGGTGTGAGCATAAGGTGAAATTTTGTTTTTGGATCTCATCTCTGCAATGATCCCACTCGAATCATAACGCCAAATGAAACTGGTGTTGAATTTCATTTTCTTTAATAGTTTATCTTCCTTTTCCCCATCAACTCGACTGTTGCAGATAAAGGGTCCTATTTGTCCTTTAATCCTCATCTATTATTTTTTATTCAGAGACACAAAATGAATGTCATCTGAATTTATCATCTGTCGAATATACAGTAGTGCAAATATTCGAAGAGGCACATACTTGGGCAGCTTATATGGATCTAGTTCACACCCATACACTTTGATCTCCATGTGATTCTGGTATAAGAACCAGTCCCCGGTCTTTGCGAGATCTGAAAGGTGAAAAACTCTTTGGATCTCCTCATTTATCCTCGATTCTGGTCTTCCACTAAGCATGCCTACCATGGGGTGATAAAACAACTTGATGAATTGTTTGAAACTGAACTTAGTGGAGTTTCTTCTGAGCGGCGATGTCCATAGAGTTACTGCTTGTTCTTTTCTATCTTTGTCCATCTTCTGCATGATAAAGGAAAATATGTCTACTTTATAGAACATAAACATGTAGGCCAGTATTGAAGAATACCAGAACATGCCTTATGCAGGGAAATTTGCTAGTTTCTCATGTATGTTCTTGGCCAAAAAACCATTGTAATCAAATTGAGTGGCCACTTTCTCTTCAGCAGAGAAAATGGACAGGAAACCTAGGATAGGTTCATCCACCCATTCATCTGAGAAGTAATCGAGAAAACAACACAATATTGAGATGATCTGATTTCCCTTCTCGGAAATATGGAAGAATGATAGGGAGGATTATTCTTAGGGAATTGGGCATATTGTGGAAGGAACAACTCAAAGTTTTTCTCTCTTTGGGGAAACGACAAATTTTGATACATTTATGTCAGAATTTCAATTGTGAGGGGAGAACGGGGTTCGGCTCTGGGTACCTGCATCATTTGATCGATGGACTTGGGTGTAATAAGGAACAAGGTATCTCCGGATGAAGATACTGTGGATCTCTGATCAGGGAGGTAGTGCGCTTGGAATTTGAGAGTGAATTCGGGAAAGTGATAGACTTGGGGAAAAATATATAGAGGGAGAATTGACTGCTAGAGCCCAATTTCATCGCTCTAATCAATGAAGGTGTCTTTGAACCACGACTGTAGCTCAGTAAAATCAAATCCAGACTTAGTTTCTGAGATTAGATAATCTTTGTCTACTAAAGGGATCTGGTCGAGATTGACAGGAGGTGGGAGAAAAGGATTCTCCTCTACTTTTGACATTTTACTTTTAGACGCCATTAATTTCCACCAGTACCTACATACTGAGCACACGTTAGTAGGAAAAATCTGCAACTGCATGAGATGTTGCAGAGGCGAAGGAGAATGAGTCTCTGATAGGCATGGAGTGTGAGTGCAATGAGAATGACCAAAACGGGGTTTGGATTTAGTGAATGGGTGTCCATTGGATGAAAAAGGATAGGTTAGGTGAACAATGGGTATGTGGCCAGTAATAAATGGTTAACGGGTTCTTGAGAGCATGAGAGGGTAGGGTGAAAAGCGTCTGACGTGTGTATTTGGTTGACGTGCAGAATGATGATTGAGGGATGAACGAAAAGATATGACCCATAACGGTTAGATGGATAGGACATACTGATGAGGACATGACATGGAAATTTCAAAGGGTGGTTTTGGGATGTGACATCTTGATATGATGGTGGTGAGTTGGAAAATGGTAGGTGGTAAATGTTTGGAGAGGGGAGGTAAGATGCAATGAGATGATGCCATGTAGGGATGGGGCCCACCTAGTAACTGATTCATTCCAAACCCCCCCCTTGTTACAGGTACAAAAGTTAGGGGGGTCCGGGATCCCTTGCTCACTATTGATCTGAGAAAAGATAGATCAACCATTATCTCGAGCATGTTCTTTAAACATCTTGTCGAACCCACACCATTAAAGGTATAATGGTCGGGGGGGTCCGGAATCTCCTGGGGACCATCCATTTGCACACTGATTGGATGACCAAAGATCTGAGTGAACAATTTAATCACCTTTTTGGAACCCTCCCCCCATTAAAGGTCGCACGGTCGGGGGGGGGGTCCGAAAACTCATGAAAACCATAGATCTCGACACCAACAGCTCAATCGTAGATCTAGGCCTGATATTTAATATCTGGGGTGCATTTCAATATATGAGGCCAAACTTAGCCTTGATGAACCTTTTATGGGTTTTGCGCACTGCCCCCCCTTACTTTTGTCACCATGGTGCTAGAAAAAACATTTCACCATCAAAATCTGAAATTTTTCTTCGATCATCTTACATATTTTATTGAAGAGAAACTAACTAACCTATGTCCTAGCCTACTCCTTTGCACCTTTATCCTAGCTTAAACGGTTGGGCTAAGAAAATACTCTACCCTGGGTTTATTTCACCAAGATTAGACTGTTTGATCAAATATATTCACTAGATAACCTAAATTACTTGGCTAAGATTAGACAGTATAGACAAGCTTATTCACTAATCCTAAATACTTAAATTTAAAAGAATTGGCCATGTTTACACTGTATGGATCAAGTCATTATCCATTCATGGGGCTTTATCCTTTTTCTTTTATGCCCTCTTTTTGTTTTTCTCATTTCTTTTCTTTC
Source organism: Picea sitchensis (assembly GCA_010110895.2). Lineage (NCBI taxonomy): Eukaryota > Viridiplantae > Streptophyta > Pinopsida > Pinales > Pinaceae > Picea > Picea sitchensis. Next base: position 134,544 of record SNQJ01S0016873.1, on the reverse strand, counting down.
ATTTTTCTTTTCTTTTCTTGTCTTTTCTTTCTTTTTTAGAATGCAACAATATCTATAAGTAAAAAATTCTAAAGGAACAAAATTACAATCAACAGTTGATCCTATAAATTATAGGGTTATAGCAGAAGCTACTCAATGAGCCAAGGACTCCCAACAGATTGTCTCCTCCCAGAACTACAAACTCTCCTTTCATCCTTGCCCTAAACCCACTAATGTTTCTCCTCCTGCAACTCCCCTCAAGATCCAGAGAGGATCCAAAGAAGACTAAGGATAACTCTGAATTGGCAGAAGCACCTCATAAATCTCAGAATGTCCTCAATAGATACAAAAAGGGAAAAATTCAAATTTCTCAAGACTCAGTGAAATTGGCATCATCGTGAAGAGTGCGTTGCAAGATTTCCAACGACATAAACGGATCGTCAAATAGAGCTATTAACCAAAAGATATTTGTGGTCAAAGTTTTGGTCAACCCAACCCAGTCAGTAGGGATGCTCTAGCATTTGTACTACTGATGTCAACATCTATATGAATGATGTCGTCGCTTGTATAGGGTACGTGGTAGACACAAAGGATGACATGTGTCATGATGACATCATCATGATGGCCTAGAAGCACCATAGGCTGCCATGTGTCACTCGATTTTGGACTCTTATGATCAATATGTGGACCAATGGGAAACTGCCACGTGGCATTCTATACAGCGACATGGAAAACCATACAACCACAAGACATGTGACATGGCAGGATGATGTGGTAGAGGTGATGTGGTTGTCTGTGCAATGTGGTGATGTGGGCCAATGAAAGGCCACCATGTGGCAGTAGGAAAATTCCCAAGGATTACCAACAACCGAAGTTTAAAATGGGAAAAGGGGTTGGTTGGTGCCAACCCCTAGTCCGCTAAGTTTATAACACAATCTGCCATAAGATCTGGCGGGATCCGCCAAGCCAAACCATACTCCAAAGTTAGCATGGGACCAACAAAAAAAAACAATGTATATGTATAATCCATGTATTAAAATGGAGGTCCATGGGATTGACCTCGAAAGCTCCTCCAACAAAGCACTTTAAATATATCCTCCAACCAACAGGCCAACCAACCTCGTTGGTAAATCCTCCCCCGATTTTATTTAAGAGTTGGGTTTTGCCAGAGCTTGGGGGTCAGACCAGGGTGCATGACCATATGGATGAGGCATGAAAAATGAGAATTTTCCATGATATTATTGTTGGTGGAGGAACAAAAATGTAGACGAAGTTTCTCGAGGGTCTGAAAGTGCCAGACTCAGATCGAGGCATGGAGACATTCATTTTTGGGTAATTCAATGACAAGCATTCAGTGGTGCTGTTTATTTTATGATGTGAGCAAAGCTTCCTCATATTAAATCCAGAATGAGGTATACTTACGTATTTTTCCAAATTCTTTCATTGATTTAATAAAAAGGCCTACCCATTTGAGGGAAGGACCTGAAGACATAGTCCACCAGGGACAAACTCTGTTATAAATTTTTTTGTCTTCAGATATGATGCATATGTCTCTTCATTATTGAGTTATTCCTTATTTATGGTGCACTTCAATTTATGCTCATTTAATACAATTCTTTAATAAGTTACATCAATGAAAAGATCCTGAATCTTGTTGGTATCAAAGAAGTCATCTTTTACTTGAATTGTTGAGTGTGAATGCTAACTCGGGTCAATCATAAACATGGTGAAGGAACACTTAATCCTTTCAACCCAGAGATTGGACATGCATCTTGAAGGAAGAAAATGGATGAAGAGGACAAGTGTGATGAACAACAGAAAAACTTTGATATGGTCTTCTATCACATGTCAGATACGGTCGAGAAAATGTATGGAGATTACGAGAAGAGAATCGAAAATAAAGGGAAGAAAAAGGAAGCACCAATGGATGAAAATTCTTTAGTGAGTTAAGGGGTTGGAGGAGATCCTTATAAGCCTCCATATTCAACATTGAGTTCTAGATCTTCTTCCTCTAATCATTCTCGTCATTCTAGCAATAAAGCTTCTTTTAAGAAACCATTGTTAAAGCTTGATGTAAAATTTTCTTAACCTATGTTTAATGGAGATGCTAATCTTGAAAAGTTGGATAATTGGATCCGACGGGTTGAAGTATATTGCCGTGTTCAATAGATTGATGAACAAGAAGTTAAAGTGCAATTGGCCTCTCTTCAGTTGGAAGGAATCGCTCTCGTATGGTGGGAGAGAAAACTTCAGGACATAAGTAAGTGTGGTAATCGTCTTCCTCATGGTTGGAATTTAAATCAGCAATAAGGAAGCAATTTTATCCATTGGGTTATTTACATAAAGCAATGATGGAATGGAAAAGTTTAAGACAAAGTAAAGGTCAAAATGTACAAAGTTTCACAGAAGAATTTAGGAATAAATCTCTTGCATTGAACATTCCTTTAGATTCTTATATAACTTTAATGAAGTATATTGGCGCACTTCAGAGTTATACTCCTCATAATTTCCTATTGTTTAACCCCACCAGTCTTGATGAATTTTGTGTGCAATCCACTCACCTTGAGAATAGGTGAAAGCATCTTCAAGACTATCCCACAAAGAAACCTTCCAATTTCCCACATAAGCAGTTTAAAAAGTTTAAAAAGAAGGACAAAAATACTGCCAACACAAAGAAGGGAGAAGCAAAACCATCTTCCACTCATTGGAAGAAAGATGGACACGATGATGAGCATTGTTGGAAAATGCATCCATAGAAGAGACCAAATAAGTTTGGTGGAAAGGGGAAGACAAAGACCATTGCTACAGTGCAACAAGATCTTGGTTTTGATTCAAGAGATGAGGAAAATATCACAACGATTGGAGTACAAGGTAAATATTCCCTTCATGATAGTTCAAGTTCCAATAATGAATCTCATGATGATGAAAGAAAGAGGAATGGATTATTTCACATAAGGGTTTTATCTAATCACACTAAGATATATACATTATTTGATCTGTGTTCCCAAGTAAACTTGATATATGAAGCACTTGTCAAAAACACGGGTCTTAAAACTAAACCACATCCAAAGCCTTATCCTCTTCGTTGGGTATGTGATAAAGAAAGACTTAATGTCACCAGGAGGTGTAGGTCAGATTTTTTATTGCCTCAAAGTTGATTGATGAAGTTGATTTGGATTTTGTTCCACTTGGTATATGTGGCATAGTGTTCGGGATTCCTTATATTTAGGATAGAAAATAAATCTTCTTTCATCATGAGAACAAATATCACCTTACTAAAGGGGGAGTGGAATATATCATTAGAGCCCACAACATGAGGGTAAACAAAACATGTGTTAGTGCAGGATAAATGAAGAGACTCATAGACACTAATAATATATAAATACTCATGGTCATTATGGAAAAGGATGTCGGGACATCCAATGCTTTCCAAGGATGTGATCCTTCTCATAATAAAGAATTAATTGATATTGTTTCTAAATATGATGATATTTTTCAGGAAACATATGGATTACCTCTTAAGAGGGAAATCCAACATGAAATACATCTTCAATAGGATTCTCCCCTTTCTAATGTGGGCATGTATAGGATGTCATATGTAGAGATGACATAGATCAAGAAATAGTTCCAGGACTTGTTGGATTGAGGGTTCATCAAACCCAACTCATCTCCTTGTGGCTCTTCAATCGTGACAGTGCCAAAGAAGGATTCCACATGGCGAATGTGTGTCAATTACCGAGCCTTAAATAAAATAAAGGTGAAAAATCGATACCCTCTTCCTCATATAAACGTTTTACTTGATCAATTAAAGAATGTTGTTTATTTCACTAAGTTGGATTTGTGAAGTGGATACCATGAGATTAGGGTTGCAGAACAAGATGCATGGAAAATTTCCTTTAAAACAAAACAAGGATTGTTTGAGTGGTTATTTATGTCGTTTGGGATTTGCAATTATCCAACAACCTTCATGCATGTGATGAATGATGTATTCATTCCATTTCTAGATGATTTTGTAATTGTATATTTAGATTCGCCAATTTCTATTATAGGGAAATTACCATGCAGAAAGGTGAATTCTCTCTTGGGATCTACAATCCTAAGACCAAGACAGAAAGGTGCTAACATTGATCACTAACATCCCTTTAAACCTAGCTAAACTAATGTATAGAGAAGAGGAAGAAGATGTACATTTTTGTGATGTTTGTCCTCGTTCCAGTCCGAGTTGAGCTCCAATATCCAAGATCCTCGACAAGTCCTACAATCCATTCAAAGACAAAACATGATTCCTATTCTACTATGATTAGCTTGAAACCAAATATATCTATTTAAGACAATTTCATGTAAATAAACATAATATTGAAGGAAACAAGCCAAGCACATATATATCAATGAAAACAAAGTAAAGTTCTTATAACTGTAGATGCAGATGCAACAACCTCACCAAGCTCTCTTTGTCCAAACCCTTTACTCAAATGATCCATAGGAAGAATGACTATGATTCATTATTATCTTCGTTATGAGATCATAAGTTGTATGCCTTCATTGTCTCTCCCTTTCACCATGAAGAGTCCTCCTTATATAGGCTTGGATATGTTAATGTTTAATCCATTATTATAGTTCTTTACATTTCAATAGACAACAAGAACATAAGACAAGATCATTGAGAAATACACAATCACAAGAGACACAACATTTATCCTGGGAAACCCTCTAGGGGAAGAAAACCCAACAAAACTTCCTTATTATATATACCCAATACAATGCCAAGAGATAACTCAAACAAGTACAAAATGTCCTCTCCCAAAGATGCGGCTCTTTCTCTCTCTCTTCTCCAACTGCAGCTCTGAAACTTGTCTCTCAATGAACAAGCGAGTGTGTGTCTAAGTGAGGTGCTAGACTCCTTATTTATACAAGACTGGCATGTGTGGGAGTGTCCTTTCACTGGTAGGGCCGACTTCTTCTTCTAGGTGGTTATAACCACCTTTATTGTATTCTAGGGCCTCTTTGATATATTTTGGGGCTGACTTATCTTTCTGCCTATTAAAATTACACTATGACCAAAGCCATATGACTGGAGAATGGTTCTGATAGAAGTGTATCTGGCTACAGGAGAGAATGTCTCTTCATAGTCAATGCCTTCCTTTTGAGAAAAGTCACGAGCGACAAATCTTTCTTTATACTTCTCAATATTTCCGTCATAAACATGTTTTATTTTGAAGAGACATTTGGAGGATACCGTGTCTTTACTCTTCGGGCTAGGAACTATTTCCCATATATCATTCTTTATTATGGATTGGTATTCCTTTGTCATGGAATCTGTGCATTCTTTCATTTGAATGGCTTCTTCAAAGAAGGTAGGCTCATTCTCTAGGAGATCACACATCAAATCCATATAACTGGAGAATGGCTTTGGTCTTTTCACCTGTCTCATGGTTCCTTCGGAAACACCATACTTCTCTCCATCTTGAATAATCTCTCTAACCCAAGCTGGCTTTATTTTATGGAGGATCGTCATCTGAGGTGGTTCTTGAAATTCTACCATATCATGGTCTTATGGAATTTCCTCATAAGAGGAAGCTATGTCTTCCCTTACTAGTTCTGTAGCTCTAGGAGCCTTCCTCACTGATTCTGTAGTTCTGGGGATTACGGGTTCCTCTTCATATACTTCTTCAAGCTGGGATCTTCTTGATTTCTTGAGTGTTACATATTCATCAGAGGTCACATACCTGCTGATCTCAATGTGACAGTGACCTGGTATATAAATTTTGAAGGCCTTGGAGACCTCATAGTATCTCCCAAATATTCCCTTCTTTCCTAAAGGTTCCAACTTGTTTCTCTTCTCTTTAGGTATATGAATAAATATTGGGCTGCCAAATATTTTGATATGGCTTACCTATGGCTTATTTCTGGTGAACATCTCTTCCGAGGTCTTGAACCCAAGTTCACTATGGGACAATCTGTTCTGCACATATACAACTTCCATTGCTTCTTCTGCCCATAATCACATAGGAAGATCTTGATCATGGATCATAGTCTTCACATCTTCCATTATCATTCTGTTCTTTTGTTCAGCTACATCGTTTTGGTGGGGATTATAGGGAGTAGTGAGTTCCCTCTTGATCCCAACATCTTTGCAGAAGCTCACGAACTCTTTTAAGGTGTATTCTCCTCCATTATCTGACCTGAGTATCTTGATCTTTCTTTCAGAAAGATTCTCTATCAAGGCTTTGAATTCCTTGAACTTGTTGAACACTTCATCTTTATATTTCAAAAAATATACCCAGGTTTTACGAGAATAATCATCAATGAATGATCCATAGTATACATACCCACTAATGGAGGATGATGGTATTGGGCTACACACATTTGAATGAATGAGTTCTAGGACTCCTTCTACTTTTTTGTCTCTCTTCGGAAAAGGGTTCTTGTTGTTCTTCCCTTGTGCACATCCATTGCATATGCCTTCATGGTCAACCTTGAGTTCTGGTAAACCTATGACTACTTTGCATATGTATGGTAGCACCTTGTAGTTAATGTGAGCTAATATTATATGCCAAAGTTCACATGGGTTTTCAATGGTGTGGGCCATGGTAGCTTCTAAGTGACCCTTTAGCTTATACAAGCCACCTTCTTCTTTTCCAATGATGATTTCTTCTTTCAAGGTTTCTCCTTTAGCCCATTGCATCTGCAACCTTCACTATAAATTCCTCAGGGTTATTACCTATGACCTAGGGCAAGGTAAACAAAACAATAAGCAAGAATAATATCCTTTTGATAATATAAAACAATAGCATGAACAATCATCACAGTAGCTCCTTTAGAGCTATCACTTGGAATTTATCTGAAGCAAAGATTAAAGGTAAGGAATACAATATGAAATGAGGTCAACACTCTCATAGTGTTTTGATCAAACATTCTTCCATGGAAACTTGGAACTAAAACACGAGGTTTCTCCTAGAGGAGGTGTTAGTTGTATCAGGAAAAGCATTTACTTCTATATGCTTACATGCTATCAAGAATAATACTTTACAAAGATTGTTATCTCAACTATAGTCATGAACTTGTCATGTGTACCTTTGAATCTTGTCAACTTGATTAATCAAACTTGGAGCCTTGTCCTCAGAAATGAGTGCTTTATTTTCTTTCAAGTCTCCTTCACTCAGGATGACAAGTGCTTTCTTCAACCTGTCTTTTGTACTAAGACAATACACTATCTTGACAGAAGGTTGGGTTAGAGGATAAGATCTATGATCTCAACTTTTAATCCATCTAATACCTTGACTGAGAAAAGGTTAGAATGAAGGTCATAGCTACAACATGCAACATTGATCAATATAACAAATGGATGCATATCAGAATAATTACACCTGGGTTTCATCATTCCTCTGAATGTGTTTGATCTTGAGATCCCGCTAGATCTATGGAAAGAGATCCCTTCTCCTGCAAATGTTGTTTAAGGTTTAACCATTTAAACTTATGTGAGTACATAGTATTTGCAGGTAGTGGATCCATCTGGTAGCAATGGTAGTCATTACCAACTCTTAAAAAATTCAAGGGTGTTTGCAACTGGTGCTACAGCTACAACTGATACTGCAACTGCAACTAGTTCTGCAACTGCAACTAGTTGTGCAACTTAGGGTTTTATGAGGAAACCCTAATTTTTCAAACTTCAAAATTTGAAATTATGATCCAAGGGATAGATGCACTTAGTTGAGGCGAGTAAGCTGGTGCAGTCAGATTTATGAAAATCCAACTTTTACCCCCTCAAACTTGATTTGCGGATTTCTGGATTGACGCTTCTGGTTTTCTAGTACTTCTGGTACTCTGGTACTTCTGGTACTCTGGTTTTCTCGATTTTTGGTACTTTGTGAAACTAGGGTTTCACTTTCCAGGAGATCTAGCCACTGAAAAGGTGCAATGAAGGTGCCAAAATGATCCTTGGGGGAGGGCGCACTTTTCTAGATGGTTTTAGGGTTGAAATATCTCACCAACAAAAACCATAATTTGCATGTACGACAACAATGACATTTTTCACTTTTCTCTTGTGAAAGATGCTCTCATTAGATTGGCTCTGAAACCATGTTAATTTTTAAGGCATTATTATATTTCCTTTCATTTCAATAGATAACAACAACATAATACAAGATCACCAAGAAATACACAATCACAAGAGACACAACATTTATCCTAGGAAACCCTATAGGGGAAGAAAACCCAACAAAAATTCCTTATTATAGATAGCCAATACAATGCCAAGAGATCACTCAAACAAGTACAGAATGTCCTCTCCGAAAGATGTGCCTCTCTCTCTCTCTCTTCTCCAACTACAGCTCCAAAAATTGTCTCTCAATGAACAAGTGAGTGTGTGTCTAAGTGAGGTGCTAGCCTCCTTATTTATACAAGAATGGCATGTGTGGGAGTGTCCTTTTACTGGCACGAATGACATCTTCTTATGGGTTGTTATAACCACCTTTATTATATTTTGAGACCTCTTTGATATATTCTGGGGCCGAATTCTATTTCTGCCTGTTACAATTACATTATGACCAATCCACAAAAGGGGATTTCGTCCTTTTACAATAGCTAACATGATCAATCCACAATGGGGATTGATCCATTGAATAATATATCAAATAACAATAAGAATACACTTTGCAGTTACATTATTTCAATAGGAGAGGCCTAACCACCTTAGAGATTCTTGGGATAGGTTGAGGATATTTCTCCATCAGTTGTGGATCCTCCCTAAGATCCAGCCTTGACCTCAAATTTGAATCCAAATAATTCCAGAGATGAGGGGGATTTATCCCTGATTTTCCTCAACAGTCAAAAATTCCCTCAAACCGTCCAATGCTCCCTAAAGAAGGGGCACAAAGTGTTGCAACGCTCCCCCAAAAGAGGGAAGGGAGCATTGACACTCCCTGACAGTGGGCAGGGGAGAGTTGGCCTTCAAAAATGAGTTTTGAGTGGTTTTTTCCATGGTAAAAGATTTGTACTCTTTGTCAAGTGATTTCTCCTTCTTAAACTAGTCTTTGAAGGTGTCTTAAGTGTTCTTGTAATGTCGTTCGAGACACGACATAGGTAATATGACAATATGATGTTTGCGACACTTGCGACAATTATGGATAAAATGCGACACTTGCGACACTGGTAATGATGGCAATAGGTCATTATTGGAGTGAGTAATTTTGATGTGTAACGCTACTGTGTATATTCAAAACAGGTGTCCATGTGCTACCTTGAAGGAAAAGACTCATGAAGAGGTATTCTCAGAGATCAAAACTGAAGTAGGGAATCTAAGGATATTTGGGTGTCCTGTGTATATTCATGTCCCAAAGGAAAAGAGGACAAATATGGAACCCTCAGGAAAGAGAGGGTTTTTTGTGGGGTACACTAAGAAGTCCAAAGTTTACCGGATTTATGTACCAGGTCATAGGAAAATAGAGGTAAGTAGAGATGTGACTTTCCATGAGGAACCCACATTTAGGAAATCCAGAGAGCTTCAACAGGAATCAGAAGCAGTTCATCCAACTTCACTCTCTTATGAAAATGAAGAGTCAGATGATTAGAGGGAGAAACCTCATGAAGGGTCAAGTAATGAGCCCCTAGAACATTCTTAAGTGTTAGAAATAATTCTTGAAGAACCTCCATCCAAAAGGAATCCAGGGTGGCTTAAAGAAGTAGTGGAGGAAGTAGAAAGGATAACTTCTCCCAAAGGAACTTTCAGGGAAAGGAAGAGGCCTCATAGTTTGGAGGCTATGTTGCACTAATGAGCATCATTAGTGATGTCGAACCTTCTTCATTTGAAGAAGCAGATAAATTACAATTATGGAAGGATGCCATTCTTGAGGAATACATGTCTATTATAAAGAACAATGTTTAGGACATTTTGCCGAGGCCAAAAGACAAATCAGTGGATTCATCCAAATGGATTTATAAGATCAGACATGCAGCTGATGGAAGTGTGGAAAAGTTTAAAGAAATATTTGTAGTCATAGGCTTCACTCAGAAATAAGGAATCAACTACGAAGAGACTTTTTCCCCCGTAGCTAGGTATACCTCCATTTGAACTATTATTGTTTTAGCTCTCGTTCTTGGTTGGAAGCTACATCAGATGGATGTAAAAACAACATTCTTGAATGGAAATAATGAACATTAGGTCTTTGTTAAACAACCAGATGGTTTTTCACTACATAACAAAGGAAATCATGTATGAAAGCTAAGGAAGGCCTTGTATGGTCTTAAACAGGCTCCTAGAGTTTGGTATGATAGGATTGATGGCTTTCTTAAAAGCCCGGGCTTTCAGAAAAGTAATGCTGATGCAAATATATACTTCAATGTAAGAGGTAACCAACCTTTTATACTAATCTTGTATGTTGATGATCTCTTTTTAATAGGAGATGAAGGGATAATAGCCTGGTGTAAGAGGGAGCTAACCTCATAATTTGAGATGAAATACTTAGGCTTGATGCATTATTTCCTAGGATTCGAAGTATGGCAAAGATAGGGCAAGATATTTTTGGCACAAGGAAAATACACAGTGGATGTACTAAATAGTTTTGGTATGATGGATTGCAGATCCATGTCTACTCCAATGATTACCAACATGAGGAAGATGCATGATTCTGATACAGGTTCAGATTTGGTGGATCCCACCATGTCTAGGCAGTTGATTGGATCATTGATGTACATGATCCACACTTGGCTAGTTATATGCTATGTAGTGATTTTGATGAGTCAGTTCATGAATGAACTAAGACAGACACATTGGGTGGTAGCAAAGCACATCTTGATATATATCAGAGGGACCATTACTTATGGTCTGAGATATACATCCAGTGGTGGTTTATTTCTGCATGGGTATGCAGATGCTAACTGGGCAGGTAGCCCAATGGATCAGAAGAGTACTTCTAGATAATGATTCATTTTAGGATCCTCTAGGATCTCTTGGTCAAGTAGGAAGTAGGGATCCATTGCATAGAGTACAATAGAGGTTGAGTACATTGCAACAAGTGATGCTAGAAAGGAAGAAATATGGCTTAGAAAATTGGTCTCTAGGTTGTTTGGTGACAAGCTCGAGACGACGATGGTTCACTATGGTAACCAAACTTGCATAAAATTAACAGAGAACCCGATATTTCACGACAGGTCAAAACATATTGACATGAGGTACCACTACATCCGAGACTTGGTCTAGAGAAAAATTGTAAAGTTACAGTACATAGCCACGAGCGAGCAGGTAGCTGATATCCTGACCAAGCCTCTAACCTCCAGATAGTTTGGGAAACTAAGAGGAAATCTTGGTGTGGTTGAGAATGACTCTCTCGCTGAGAGGGAGTGTAAAATTTGGCAACATCGATAGTCATTCTCCAATGAGAGGCCATATGGGACACCTTGAGGCTAGCCAAGGAGATTTGGATAATCGACCAGTCTTGTGAGGTATTGAAGAAAGCAAGGGGGAATGTACAACCTCTGTTAGTCAAACCAAAATTTAGGATGAATGAGATGATATGTAAGTCTAATGCAAAATTCAGGGGGAACATACAACCTCTGTGAGCATAGATAGTCTAGTGCAAAATTCAGGGGGAACATACAACCTCTGTTAGCATAGACAAACTAGTGAAAAAGTCAGGGGGGACATAAAACCTCTATGAGCCTAGTCAAACCTTGTGAGCCATGAGAAAAAGTCAATGAATCTAGCAAAATTCAGGTTCAATATAAAATTCCTATGAGCTAGAAACAAATGATATTCCTAATATTTAAAATGATATAAAAGTATTGATCTAGTGCATTGCCACATGTAACATTATCCACCATGAAGAGAATTTTGAATTGCCTTGTAAAGAGTTCAGTTGTAACTAAA